>JAGKQE010000040.1:0-60198 GCA_022609375.1 Xenosphaeropsis pyriputrescens
TTTTCTTGTCTTCTATATAGTTCTTTAGTAATACAATATATAGAAACTTATTCTATATAAAAAGTATAGAGCTACTTAAACAGTTTATTTCTTTAGAATTTGTTTATAGGCTTATCATATAAATATATTGAATTATTCTTACTTAAAGATGTCGAGTTTTGGTGTATTTTGTTAGAGGGGGCAAAGACTTTCCGAGGGGCACTGTATGTACATACTCTAACAGTCGGGTATCTGATAACTAGTACTAGGTGCTGATATCCCAGCTCTCGTCTGTACCCATTAGGTAGTCTGTATGCAACAGCCATGCTATCAAGGATGGTACTATTGATATGCTGATATGCTCATATGCTGACGTGCTGACAGGATATCCATTGGCCTCAACCTATCATCGTCCTTCTTCACGTCCTGCGAAGGCATAACCTCATGTCGTGTCACGTGTAAGATATTGCCATTGCCATTGCCATTGCCATCACCATCACCATCCATAGTCTTCTCTCGCTCTCCCCTTCCTCCCCTCTTCCCCCTCCCTCCATCCCATCATCCAGCATCGCCTCTCTGCCTCTCAACCTTGCATACATTTCACAAGACTCTGTCTTCTCGATTCTCGAGTCTCGAGTCTCTCTTCTCTTCTTCGAATCTTCTTCCATCATACATATATTCCGGCTGCTTTTCTCCTCCACCTTCGTCTTACAAAGCTCATCGGCTCTCTATCATCGTTATAACGCCTGCCTACCTGCTCTTCTGCTGCTCTCTCCTCTCGCTCTCTATCCATACTTCTTCGTACAATACTTACTGGATAAGAAAAGCCCTGGCCACTCCAGGAACCTCTTAGTGTCGGGGCATAGACCATACCTTAGGGCCCTTGCTCCCCCAAGTCCCCAGTAAATTGGGGCGTCGATCCACTGAACCCACTCGTCATTGCAACGCTAAAACTCCTCGCTCAGGGCAACTTGCACTGCTGAATTTAAATAAAAAAAAGAAGTGTACCCGAGTCAGGAAATAAATTTGGACTTAAATCGAATCTCGATAATTTGAGGTGCAACTTTGTGACGTCCCCGATCTCCTCTCCAGAAAGTAGAAAAAAATACCGCCCAATCGATCGGCCAGACACAAGCATCCAACCACAGAACAGCGGTTACCAGCCGAACAACGAATATCACACTGCCCAAGCTGCAGGACAGCTGTGCCAGCTCAGAGAAGCAAAATCCAACTTCATCTCTACTGCGTTGCAGGCCTTGGACTTCTTCAACTCTTACCAGTACCAGATTCGAAGTCGTCCTGCTTCTCCCGTGCGAAATCCATCAAACTCGCATATCCCACAAGCTAGAAAGTTAGGCGGCCGACCTCGTCAGTAAAAAGTCGACCAAACTCTCAAACTCTCGCACTTCAACTTTCCAATTCCTCTTGTCAAACCACGCGACCTCAATTTAATTCGTATCGCAAACTACATGGGCGCCATGAATTTTTTTGACCGATTCGAAGCTCTGCAGCTTCACAGGGATACCAGCGATCAATTGATCAAGGCAAGCTCTCCAAGCCTGTGGATACATGCTCGCCCAGCTAACCTTTCTTACAGGATCTTCTTCTATATGTCAATCACGTTGAAACCACCTTACAGACGCAGAATGACAAACTTAGCAAAGAATTACAAGATGCACAGTTGGATTTGGACGATGCCCGTCGAACTCGTCGCGAATTACAGCTTCAGATAGCTAATTATACTACTAAGCTCGAACGAAGTGATGCAGAGAGAGATAATATAAAGGTATAGGATCTGCAGTAAATACTGTGAAACCCAGGTCGACTGACGTGAATAAGAATCGCAATCCTTATATTATGGTTCTCATTGATGGAGATGGGATGATAGTAAGTTGCTCCACGCAAGTCGTAGTGCCCACACGCAGCTAATGGCCTATCAGTTCAATGAAGAATTGATCGCTCAAGGAATCGAAGGTGGCAAGATAACAGCAAACATGCTACGAAATACAATCCTCGAATCATACAATGATCTTTATGGCGAACTTCCAGCCGATATCGAAGTCATTTGTAAAATCTATGCCAATATTGCCGGCCTTGGAAAGGCCATGGTGCGCGATGGATGTATACAAAGCACTGAGGACCTCAAGAATTTCGCCTTGGGTTTCACGCAAGCCAAGGCCTCATTTGACTTTTCTGATGTTGGACATGGAAAAGAAAGGGCTGATTCGAAGATCAAAGGTACACTCTACGGGGACAAACTTCAAGAAGAAAGCATGCTGACTCTCTTAGAACTGACCCGCTGGAATCTTAAAAACCACAACTGCAGGCAGATTCTTCTAGGGATCTCTCACGATGCTGGTTATGCGCCATTCCTTGACGATGTCCTCAATGACGCCTCGACGAGTCGACGAGTGACCTTGATCGAAGGCCCACCTCTTGTCCACGAGCTCAGTTCCAATAACCTGGCTGTTGTCAACTACCACACCATATTTCGCTCAGACAAGCTCGTCAACAAAATCACGAACTCTCCGCCAATGAACAATCATACTCCAGTAACTAGCTCATCCTCCTACGCCGGAGTTACCTCCGTAGCTACGCCACCCGTCACCCCTGCGCCAGCACCGTTTCCTCCACCTCCCAAGACAATGCCGGCTACCACTATCCCCATCAAGACTGCACCCACCAAGCCAGTTTGGAATCCAGGACCGCGTGGCTTCGACCCCCCTGCGGAATTTACGCCCCAAAACCTAGAGAAAATCAAGAATCGCGCGAATAAGAAACTGTGTAATAACCATTATTTGAGAGGCAGCAAGGGCTGCAACAAGGGCGACGATTGCAAGTATGAACATAAGTATAAGCCTACTGAAGGTGATCTTAACGTCATTCGATACCTTACTCGTTTGAATCCTTGTTCAAATAGACAGGATTGTAAGTTTCTACATCAATTCTTTGTTCCGTATGCTCTAAGTTCTGGTGTGAGCGAGTTGCTAATTAATGGGAACATTCAGGTGAGCTTGAAACATGTATTTACGGCCACCACTGTCCAAATATCAAATATGCCGGCCCTGTCGGCGGATGGGTCTGTGAGCAGTGGGGCTGCAGATTCGATCCAGAAGACCACCCTCCCGGATGCAATATCAAGCATCCGCAGGAGAAGGTCTATTATGGTTAGTTGACTCGAAGCTATACTTTGTCGCCTCGGCGGAGTTTTTTTTTGTCTTTTTTAATGAGCCGCTTTGGCCCGAACTAAGCTGGGTTGACGTTTTGTTCTTTTGGGCCCTGGTGATCCGGGATTGGGGGAGATTGAGCCTCACTTGGCTTTGCTTGGACTACAGGTTTCCAGAACTGGACTGCACTGGAATGGATGGGATTCTGCGCCAGGTAGACGGAAGAAAAGGCGGAAAGAAACGAAAAGGACCGGAATTGGACGGGACTCATTTTATGGCAATTATAAGCCTTTTCTGTCGCTCTTGTATGGAGGCTGTTGTTTTGAAATCATTAATCTTTATAAATTGAACCTTTTCGCATGGAGATTTGTTTGGAGCTTGTGGTTTGCATGTGTGTGTGTGATTATTACTGTCATTTTTGAATGGCTTGATTACGGGGTGTTTAGGTGGAAGTCGTACGTTGTGGTAGTCAGTATTTGAATATGACTGTGGACGGCCTGTAGTTCGAGAGTTTGGGACTGAGTCGCTATAGAGCTCGGCGATGTGCGCTTTACTTATGTATGGATATGCAGCTGTAGGACTTGATAGCACCGTTAGGTATGCTCATCACAAGCATGCTCAACTGCAACAGATGAGGTTCTTAGCATCATGGAAAGGGGGTATGTGACATGACGGTATATAGCAAGTATTCAACGGCTCGTGCTGAGTAGAGGGATAGCCGTGTATACATTGTAGATAGAACCCGGCGTGTAGGTGTTACACTTGAGCTGCTCGTCCTGCCCAGGTCGTGGTCCCACTTCACTTGTAGTCAGAGACGTACAAGTCTGTATTTGCATGTGCGTGTTGCTCATGAATGCTTACTGGGGGGTCTTGGGGTATCTCGGTGGATCCGGGGATGAGATTGTTCGTGACTTGTTGGCCGAGGTATCTAGTTGTCTATACTCTTGGTCATTTACGGTTTTTCATATATATATATATATATATATATGTATGGCCACGCTGTTAGGCAAAGACTCTAAGCTGTTTGCGGGTTTATGTGTTTACTGTTTCTCGGATGCTTGTGGCTTCTTGAGTACTTAGATACCCCCCAGTTTCTCACGCGGCTCACTTGATATCAGTCTCGTTCGTATCCCGGGTTTAGGTACTCAGAAAGTACGAGCTTCAAACGCCATCAGCCGAATCAGATCCACCCAAGCAAAAAAATTCTCAGAATCATATCGAAGACATGCAACAGCATCAAGAGATCTTCTTTATTTCAAGTATCCCATAAAACCTCTCCATCACCCTTGCGCCGAAACAGCCACAACCTTCGCAGTCTTAACCACAGGCTCCTGCACCACACAGCCCTCGGGAACAATATTCTTCCAATCGAAGGCCTTCTCCCACGCATTCGCAACTCTGAGTACCTTGTCGTCTTTCCACAACCCACTAGCTATTTGCATGCCAACGGGCATCATAACCTTAGCATCCTCGGCAGAAGGTAGCCAACCGACAGGGATCGAGATAGCGGGGTGACCGGTGGCATCGAACTGTACTGTGTTAGCTGTGAGGCCGACCGTTGGTTCGATGGTCCTGATAGGCGTGCCGCTCTTCCAGTCCTCGCCGTGCTTACGAGCGACGAAGGAGGTGGTGGGGAGAATCAGCACATCAACATCCCTCAATACCTCCTCGTAGTCATCGCTCATTTTGCGAATCAGGTTCAGCGCTTTGGTATACACGGCTGGGAACTTCTCCATAATATAGAGGCCATTCACCAGCGTGTTCTTGGTCGTCGGGAAGAATTTCTCAAACGTTGCCTGGTCGGAGAAGTTCTTCGCCTTCTCGAGCCCCGTCAGCCCGTACCCTCGACGACCCGTTGACTTGCCCTGCAGTGCAAGCGACCCAGATACGCGCTGTTGGATTGTCCAGATGGCATTGCCAGTTGGGTGGATTGGGACCGAGACCTCGACGACCTCAGCGCCCAGAGAGGAGAACTTCTTTGCAGCGGTGAGGACAGCCTCCTTGACTGCGGTGTCGAGAATCGGCATGTCGAACGCCTCCTTGAGGATCCCAATCTTGACGCCCTTGAGGTCGGAGCCCGATGAAAGAAATTCGGCGAACTTGTACGATCCGTGCTTCCCAGCACCAAGTGAACGGTCGTCGATTCCGTCGTAGCCGGAAATGGCATCCAACAGCTGTGCAGTTTCAAGCACGGTTCTAGCAAGTGGACCTGCATGGTCATCAATTGCGTCGTTGGAGCCGAAGCCTGTGTATGGGACCAGACCGTGTGTGGGTTTCATGCCAACGATACCACAAAGTGCTGCAGGTACTCTAATACTTCCTCCTTGATCAGCGCCAATAGCCATATCTACTAAACCAGCTCCCACAAGAGCTGAGGCTCCACTTGTACTGCCACCAGCCGAATAACCCTCAGCATGTGGATTGTGAACTACGCCCTGGGCACTGGAGCTACTGCTTGTTGATTGACACCAGTTCTCGCAGTGCGCCAGACCTACGATCTCAGCTCCGGCTTCAAGTGCCCATGTCACAGCAGTGGCATCGGCCTCTGGCATATACGGCTCAATGATCTCGGTGCCCATCACCATCGGCACGCCAGCAACGGCTATGCAATCCTTCAAACACAAGGTCTTTCCCGAAAGTGGTCCCTTGATCGAATCATCTTTGATGGAAAAGGTATGCGACCAGGCATGGCCAAGCACATTTTCCTCCAGAGTCGGTCGATGAACGTTCTTTCTAGGGAAGCGCGCAAGATCGGTCTTAGGATGATAATCTGGCATTGCCTCTACTGACTCTGCAATATCATGGACGGCTGCCAGGAGCTTGGCATAGTCGATTTCTTCAGCTGAAGACACCTTCACGCCCAGCTTGCCGAAATTCTCGCGCACTGTTGAGATGGTGACAGGGTTTGAACTGATTCCATTCTGGTTAGCTCTCTCAATTGCGGTCTTCTGGGATTCGTTTTGGCAATACCTACCCACTAATGTCTGTGAAAAGAACGGACATGATGAAACCTTGAGCAAGAGGCCGAGGTTAACGTTATTGGAAAGAGTAGTGTTGAACGAAGTGCAATTGAAATGCTGGTCCTTCACAAGCACAACACCTGGTTTACTTTGCCGTATTTGGAAGGGAAAGGAAGATTGCAGCATTTGATGATGAATATTTTACGGTAGCTGATGACTCGAAATGGTCCGCGATCGAAGGTCCGGACGGAGGTCAACGAATTACCAATCCATCGGCGTCCATCGGCGGTCACTTATCGAATTGATTTTTATCATCGCGCGGCAGTCTCCCCGTCATCACTCTGCTGCGAGACTTTGCGCCGGGGCTGCCATGTGGGAGTTGTGCGATCAGCGCCGCGCGCGCATAGACCCTTCCCTTTTGCTTTTTGCCATCGACCTGGAATTTGTCGTGGATAGTACTCCGTAATTGGTGAGCCAAGCATGAGAAGACAATGAACCGATGCCAGAGAAGTGCTTGTATTTTAGTGTGGATATCGGCGGAGATGATGCTCTTATCTGCCTACTACTTACGCCCATTGGATTGTGATAACGGCTAAGGAATGGCAAGTTCTCCTCCTTCCGATGCGTGATGTTGATTCATCTTGAGCCACGCGCCACTCCAAATTGTATGCGTATGTGTATGTGTATGTGTATGTGTGTATGTAATATGTATAGATGCGTATGTAGATGTAGATGTAGATGTAGATGTGAATGTATATGTATATCTATAGTGCCTCATTTGTGTAAGAAATTGTTAGAGTAACCAGACTGTAAAGCAACAAGCACAATCTACTCCACGGAACAGCCCCAGGAATGTACCTACCTAGGGTATTTGTGGTTCGTGGATCTTCATTCAATCAACCACCTACTTAACTGCATCCTAGAGGATATCGATAGCAGTCCACCTCATCCCTTCGTAGGAATTCCTAATTCTTTCCGCCGATAGCATCCCCTCAATCTAATTGCGTCAAAAGAATGACACAGCCCCATGTCCGAGGCCTCCGAATGAGCTCCATCTCTAAAGCTACTATATTACTCTAACCATTTCACAATTTCTCACAACTTGTCATTCTTCATCTTCCGCTCATCAACCCATATTCATCCTCTATTAATGTCTACTCCGTACGAATTGCCATCCGATCTCTCCAAGGCGAAGGAATTCGCTTGGGATGATCACTATGATTTCCCTAGAGATCTCATCGGCTACGGAGAAAAATCGTTCAACCCGCAATGGCCAAACAATGCCAAAATTGCTGTTTCCTTCGTCATTAACTATGAGGAGGGTGCCGAGCACACTGTCTTGAACGGTGATATGCACAGGTATGTACTCAATTGGAGCTGTTGTGCTGTCCTTTTTTGAACTTTGTGCTGACACTGCAACCCAGTGAGACCCATTTGTGGGAAGCTCCCGGTGGAGCTCCAAAGATTCAAGAGAGAGCTGTGAATATTGAGTCTGAATATGATTATGGCTCCCGTTCTGGTGTTTGGAGATTGTTTAGACTTTTTGACAAGTTCAACATGAAGTTCACTCTTTACGCAGTCGTACGTATTTCTCAATCCCAAAACCCCGCACAACATAGCACTCCTTTCAAGATATTTTCAGGTTTCAGATTATGCTAACAAGAAGAAAAGGGTAAAGCCATTGAGGATAACCCAGCCGTAGGATTGTGGTCCGTCAAGAACGGTCATGATGTAAGCCGGATATAATTCCACACCGACCTACACACAGTATTCATAAATCCTAACACCAACATCAGGTTGCGTCCCACGCATACAGATGGATTGATTATGCCGACATGACACCCGAAAAGGAGAAGGCCTACATTAAGAAGGAAATTAAAGCCCTCCAGGCTGTTCTTGGAGAGGAAAACTACCCCAAGGGTTGGTACTACGGACGTTTGTCCAGCAGATCTCAAGCATTGGTCTTCGATGTCTACAAGGAGATGGGCTTGAAGTTATTATGGGACAGCGACAGCTACGCGGATGATCTGCCATACTGGGTTGACGTGCCATCTGAGAAGAATGAGGAGAAGCCAGAGGGCATGTTGATGGTCCCATACTCCTACGACTGCAACGACTACAAATTCAACGTGCCAACAGGATTTGGCTCTCCAACAGACTTTTACGATCACGTCAAGGGCGCCTTTGACACCCTCTACGATGAGGGCTCCGACGGCTCTCCAAAGATGATGACCATCGCCCTGCACTGTCGCTGCATTGGCAAGCCAGCTCGTTTTGCTGCCCTCAAGAAGATCGTCGAGTACATCTCTTCCAAGGAGGGAGTCTGGGTCGCTACCCGCACCCAAATCGCTGAGCACTTCAGAGAGAAGTTTCCATACCAGAGAGGTCACTTGGCTCCCGGTGTTAAGAGAGCAGAAGCAAAAGATTTTCAGCAGGCTTGGCCAGCACATAAGGATGTTACTTCCGCTACTCATCCTTAGACGATTCCATGTATTTAATGTCGTAACTCTTTTTCGTCCAATACCATAATGCTCAGGAACAATTGTTTGATTTCTTGCCTCGCCTGAAATAATTTTACGGGGTTTCTTTGTTTAGATGTTTTATTTGTTTGCTTGTTTGTTTGTATCCGGTATCTGGTATCCGGTGTGCTGGTCTCATCTTTGACTTTGCGCGAGCGTGGCGCGATCGAACTTAATCTTCTGGTCTCAGTCTCGCGATGTTATCTTTTACTTATCAGTGAGATTGTCAACCTCGGTGCTTGGCATGTGTCGTGATATGAGCATAGGTAGTTACATACATAGACCATCTGCTCTATTCTCTCATAATTTGTGGCTTCTTAAATATCAAGCTTCAATTCTCAATTCTCAATTCTCAATTCCCAGTCTCAGGCTGAGTAGCATCCCCACTCTCACCTATCTCCCATCATAGTCACCAAACATGCACTTCGCAACCTTCCTCTCCCTCCTCCTCCCCCTCACCACCGCCCACCTCCATGCCCGCAGCGACTCCCAATCCCTTTCCCAATCCCAATCCCAGTCCCCCCTGGCAGCGATCGATGCCTCGGGCCTAACCGTCAACTTAATCCCCTACTCGACACGCGCATACTGGGTGCGAATCGCGAACGCCGCCCTCCCGGCCCTCTCATCCCCCTGCCCCTTCGCGGCCTTCGCAACCGCCATCGTCAACCACACCTACCCCTCCTCGCTCGAGAACGACGGCCGCGGCGCCCTCGTCTGCATCGGCATCAACCAGAACTCCGTCACCGGCAACCCCACACTCCATGGCGAGATCGCCGCCATCAAGAACTGCACGGATATCTTGACGGCGTCGGTGGACGACGGCGGGTACGGACTTACTGCCGCTGAGGCGCAGGCTGAGTTTGGGGACCTGAGTTTGTATACCAATGCGGAGAGTTGTCCTATGGTAAGTTTTGCATAGTCTGACTAGGGCGTGTGCAGCGGGATGTTCGGCGTGAGAATCTTTGGTCGTCTCTTGATGGTTTCATCAAATATCAGTTTGGGGTTCGTTGCTGATTCTTGTAGTGTGCGTCTGCTATTCGCTGGGCAGGTTTCTCGGAATACATTTATGGCACGTCCATTGATACGCTGGTTGAAAAGGGCTGGGGCCAGATTCGTATCAGCTCTTATGAGGTCTTTAGAGAAAGTATGGATTTACCATCGAGGACGAAGCTCATTGCCGGTATACTAACCAACGAGACGGATCCATATTTCTTGTGGCAGTATGATCCTGCTTATGTATGCCCTGCCGGTTGTGAGAGGAATGCGGCGGGGACAAGCTGCGTTGCTTCTTGAGGGCTAGGTTTGCGATGGAGTTGATGATGACGATGATTTCTGTAATGAGGGCAGAAGTTTATTGGTGTGAGAATAATGCCATAAATTCTGTTGACTGATGAATGGCAATTGAAAAAGTAACAACAAACTTACGAAGCAGAGTGTCCAAAAATTGCCTTATGCTTCAAGTGCAAGATCCATACTTCACACAGGCTTTGGCATACAGAACTCATGATAACATGGCATATTTCAATTTATTCTACTCGGATCCATAGCAATTTACTTTCCCATTCCGATGCGCATTGAAATCTTGCAAGCCTCGCAGTCGACCGAAGATTCATTCACCAACGCGGCTTGAAATGACAATTCCAGGCTCAGGTGATGGTTCATGGGCCACCACAGCGTCGCCCCATGCGCAAAACCACAGCTTTTATCATCGGACTTCCTCCGATAAGAGCTTTATCGGCGAGCTGCTACAAAATTTCTTCGGAAATCCACTTATCGCGCGGAAACGCAATGCACAGTGTTACGCTGCACAGACGCCATTGACACGACCCAAGCAAGCCACAACCCTGCTCAGAGAGCCTGACAGCTACTTACAGTGTCTTCGATTTCACTCACAGCCAAAGGGCCGAGCATTGATATGGAATCTCGGGTTGAGGGCTGACGGGTAGTGTTTTTGGATTTGAAGTTTCCACATCGGAAGGCAAGCCGTTGCGTTGTCCGAAAGCGTTGATAAGCAGAAGTGGAATCCATTACCTACTATTTAGATCTACCGAATCTCCGACAGCCAGATATTCCCAGACGAGTATCCATAGCTAGTAGTAGTGGGCTTCAACATCAGTCAGCAGAAGTGCCAGCCAAGAAGTCCTTTCTGATTCTCTGCCCCTCGTTGTCGTGACTGATCCCCACATCAACTCCAAAACTTCACTTTTCCTGCAGACCCAACCTCATCACAGTACCCAAGGCTATCAATCACAACATCCGCCCCCTCAAAACCCCATCATGGCGCGTGGCAACTTCCCAGAAAACTCCAACCCAGCATCTGAGTTCGCCGGCACCAGAGAAGACTCCATGCTCTTCAAGCCTTTGACAATCGGCAACGGCACCCTGACACTATCACACCGCGTCGTGCTGGCACCACTGACCCGCAACCGCGGTTTGCCACACGTCGCCTCCCCGACGCCCGAGAACCCAAACCGCGCCTGGTACCCGGATGCGCTGGTGAGCGAGTACTACGCGCAGCGCACGACGGCGGGCGGGCTCCTGATCTCGGAGGGACTGCCGCCGTCGGTCGAGGCATGCGGCATGCCGGGCGTGCCGGGACTGTTCACGGCCGAGCAAGTTGCGGGTTGGAAGGACGTCGTGGGCGCCGTGCACGCCAAGGGTGGCTTCATCTACGCGCAGCTGTGGCATGCCGGGCGCGCGGCTATCCCGCAGCACACGGGGACCGCAGCCGTGAGTGCGAGCGCGACGCCGTGGGAGGCTGACGAGCTGTATCCTTATCCGCCGCCGGGCGAGAGCAAGCAGGTCTTGTACCGCGATTATCCGCCTGTCGAGCTGGATGTGCCTGGTATTAAGCGCGTCATTGCTGAGTATGTGGCAGAGGCGAAGAAGGCTGTTGAGGTGTGTGGGTTTGATGGTATCGAGGTTCATGGTGGGAATGGGTATTTGCCTGAGCAGTTCCTCAGTTCGAATATCAACAAGCGCACGGATGATTATGGTGGGAGTCCGGAGAAGAGGTGCAAGTTCTTGCTAGAGTTGATGGGCGCGTTGAAGGATGCTGTGGGCGAAAATAAACTTGCGTTGAGGCTGAGCCCCTTTGGACTTTACAATGAAGCGAGGGGCGAGCAGAGACTTGAGACTTGGGGGCATTTGTGCAGAGAATTGAAGAAGAGCATCAACTTGAGCTATATTCATTTCATTGAGCCACGCTATGAGCAGGTGTTCAGCGTGGAGGAGAAGACTAAGTGTGAGTTTTGCATTTGTATATAGGGGCACCGGGGTATCTAAGCTAACGGGGCACAGTTTTGGACTCTTGGGGGATGTCTGATATCAACTTGAACTGGGCAAAGGAAATTTTTAAGGATACGCCAATGTTCTCTGCTGGAGGTTGGAATGACAAGAACTCTTGGGGCGTGATTGAGCAAGGGACATATGATGCAATTGTCATCGGAAGGTTGTTTTTGAGTACACCAGATATGATCCTCAGGTAGGTCTTTTGAGGGTGTCTTGTGAAGAGGACTTGTGCTAATTATTTCATAGGATGAAGAAGGGGTTTCCACTCAACCCATATGACCGTAGTAGATTCTATGGACCTTTCCCAGACCGTGAGATTGGATATACGGATTACCCAACCTGGGAGCAGTTAGAAGAGGGAAAGGCCACATAAGTAGAGCTATCCTCGGATTTGTAGTGCAGGCGCGGCTGCATTGTGCCCAATAGACTTAATTTGTATCGCATCAATCATAGCTGATTATGTGCAATGAATAAATTCATCGCTTGTACGGAAACCGGTCTCCAACTGGAGATGACTAATCACTGATATTTCTCTCCGTTTTATATTGATTCTTCGGATTTCGAAGCAGCTTGCAGATCTTCCGAAACTGCGTCTGTAGCTGTGATTTCCATCGCCTCCTTCAGGCCCGTCTCAGCTGAGGAAACACCATTGACGGCTGGCATATCCGTATCCGCTGAAAGGTCTTCCTTCACATCCATGGCATCAACACCACCGGCCTTAACTGCGTCTTCTTCCTGATTCAGAGGATGTCCGAACACGTATTCTTCAAGCTCCTCGTACGTTCTCAAAAGGTCATCGTTTACTATGATCTTGTCATGGAATCCCTCTACCTTCGACTGCTCAATCTCTTCCTTCGCAACCTGCATCCTTTGTTGAATTCTATCCTCTGTGTCTGTACCTCGACCACGCAGACGCTCCTCAAGCACCTCATCATTTGGCGCGGTGATGAATATGAATCGAGCGGCAAACGACTTGTCTTTGACTTGCTGAATCCCCTACGAATCTGTTAGTTACTAAGCAGTTAAAACATGGCTTGACTTACGTGATAATCCATCTCCATGACCGGCACCTTTTCGGAGGCAATAATTCCTTCTACAACCTTCCGACTCGTGCCGTAATCATTCCCGTTGAAATTGTTGTATTCCAGGAACTCGTCCCCATCTCGCATGCCATTATAGGCATCTTTCTCAATAAAAAAGTAGTGTTCGCCATGGACCTCTCCGTCGCGTGGTGCTCGTGTCGTGTGAGAGGCCTTCTTGCCAAATACCTTCGGGTGCTTATCTATCAACATTTTAATGAGTGTCCCCTTGCCAACACCTCCAGGACCGGAGATGACAATAGGTCGGCGATCTTCTGGAACGGCTTCGTCTGCCAGCAATGAATCATCGTTGCTCTCTTTTGATGGCTCTTCCTCTAGGTTCTCTCGGAAAATGAGACTGATGTCCTCGGTATTCTCAATCTTTTCAAAGAGCACCAACTTGCTTCGGCTTGCGACACGCAGAGCACGCCAAGTCTTGCTAGCTTTCTTGGTCGTTGGCTCCACTTTGGATTCTTCGTCCATAGCCATTTCGATATCCATGTCGTCAAGCTCGATCTTGCGTCTAAATGAGCTTAGCTCAGGCATCCTGAATCTTTCTGGGTCTTTCATCTTTTCCAGGCCAGCGGCACCATCTGCGTCACCAAGAAACTTGAGATCGAGCGAACCTAACGGCACAGGACGAATTCGTTTGTTGGCTGTTGACTTCCGCGCCGTAACTTTAGATTTCTGGTAATCTTCGGCTAGAACTGCTGGCCGCTCTATAGATGGACAGCCATTTATCTTCCATCGTACCCAGTTCTTGTCTCTGCTCAAGACAGTCTCTACCATGCGGTAGAAAAACTTGCCATCATGGCTTTTCTGTAGATACTCGGTGATGGTTTTCTTCATTTCTGTTGTCCAAAGAGTCTGTTATAATGTCAGCTGCTGGTCCTGAAGATGCCAGAGAAAACCCACATCCTCTTCACTAAACTGCTGCTCCTGGTAAGTCACAGATTTGTTCTGTGTCGCCATCTTTGTGAGCTTCTCTTTGCCTTTAGCACTTAGAGATAGTAGGAAATCGAGCACTATGAGAGCTTGAACTAATACGTGGCGTCGGAATGAAAGATCGCTCAATTCGAGTTCAAATAGATCCCTGCTCGTAAGGTATTTCGGATTAAATGCACTTGCAAGATCATCATCAGAACCACGTTTGCGTTTCAGGTTTTTGCGATTCTCAGCTTGAGGATTTTTCAGTGATCCTCGCTTGTCCTGATCACTTTGCGCTGAGTTGAACATCGTCATAGTTGCTTCAAGACCTTTCTTGAAGCCACCAAAAGATTCGGGATCGAAAAGCTTCTTCGGTTGATTAAAGCTTTCCTGAAGAGACCAGAAGATAGGGTAAAGAGTGTCGGGGTCGATAGGTGGCTCGGCAGATGTGGTAGCCTTCGAATCGAAACTCACGGCTTTCGCGGTCGTACTTTCCAGACCAGAAGATGCAGTTTTTGCAGCCGACACGGTGTCCATGGTGGTTCCATCAGTGTCAACCTCCATTTCATCATCTGCCGTTTTCTTCGGTAACTCATCAAAGGTCGTAACATTCTCGACATGGAATTCTCCTCGCAAATTTACAGAACTTTTGTCGCCAAGTGGAAAACTCTGGAACATGAAGATGAAGACACGTCCACAGAAGGCGGTATTATCGGCACGAGAGAGCCTTCGAAGGAGCTCATTGCAACTTCGCAAGATCACAAGATTCTTTTGCTTGAAATGCTTTGCAGTAATGCGCTCTCTTCGCGATTCGAGAAAGTCAAAGATCCTCTGGCATCCAATGATTGTTTGACTGTCCAAAAGCTCTTCGATAAGCCACCAAGTTAATGCCGGATCGCATCTTTCATCGTCAGAAAGCATGGTGACGATGTCGAGTAGGTTCCAGAGGTGTACGAAGGCAGGTTCATCAATCTTTGTAGTGGCCTAAAAGGTAGAAGGGTCAGATTGTATCGGTCGACTCGTGTGGTGATATCCTCACCAGTAGATCATTGAAGATGTCTCTCACGGCAGTTTCGACGGCGGCGTATTGGGGTTGTCTTTTCGGGTCCAATGGCATCGTCGCGAAGGAAGGAATCTGTTGATCGAGACCCTTGAGCCCTGTTCTGGTAAGAGGAGGCTCAATTTCCGTGCCCTTCGCTGAACCAGCCTCGCGCAACATATCCTTCAAAGTGGCCGCAAACGCAGCCACCGCTTCAACTCCATGGCTGGCCATGTTGTCGCGCGTGCGCACCGCGTAAGTCGCGGAGGTAGGTACGACAAGATCAATACGAGTGGATTATGTTTTATCGACTGTCGTTTGAATTCTTTTGCTTCTGGTATTATCGTCGCGTTGTAGTTGAGTAGGCTTCGGTGTGGTTTTGCGAGCAGAGAGTTTACACCCAGAGCTTTGTTGCACAAGCTGAGATACCTTTCCACCTTTCGCAATGGTCGGGCATGCAAGGCAGCACTAGCGCAGCGGGAGCTTAATTGACTAGCTCCGAAATCTGGAGAAGCTGGAATGTTGCACGTGATTGGCGAGGTCATTGCCAATTTGGCAAGCATCTTGGACGCGCTTCGCGAGTTTTTGATTATGATTATGCGCCCGCGCAACTTCATTGTTGCTCGACAAAACACTCCGACGATGGCGCCCAGGACAAGAAACGTGACTGAAGGGCAGCAGGATAGGGATGATGGAAGGCCCACTGTTGCAGACCTTCAAGGCGACAATAGCTTTGCACAGCTTGCAAAGACCCATTGGCTGAAGTCGAGAAAGGCTACCAAGGTCAAGGTCAAGCCAGATGTGCTGAAGAACGATATCTGGGATGTCCTAGAGAAGGAGGATTTTGCCTTCAAGTCATTATTGATCTTAGAGAACCTTCAAATATTAGAGAGGTGATTTCGACTCAATTCTTCCAATATTTACCTACGCTGACACTTCATAGCTATCTCTGGCCAGGTTATTCCGAGGACGCTTCGAACTTCCACATCCTTCTAATAGTGCTCATCACGAATGTCAAGTCACGCGAGCATCTCCCAATATGGGGTGAGTCCAATGTTAATACATATGAAGAAGGATGGTATTGATGATTTGTAGATATTTTTGCAGAAAATGCGCCAGATTTCTCAACCTTATTTCGCCGAATCCTTTCTATGACCCTCGATACGACAATTTCAACGAAGATCCGGACACACCTTCTTTCCTTCATCATAAGCGCGTATCAATCCTTAGATAGTGGAATCGTGCGCAAGGAATGCGCCCCACTAGTTTCTATATCCATCTGGCATAATTTGTCGACAGAGGAAACAAGGGAGAACAAGCTTGACCAGACAGCACAGCTCCGCAAGGCTTGGAGAGCTGCAGGCAAGAGATACGATGCAGCAGATGATGAGACGAAATCTCGCCTACGATTTGAGCGATCCTGGCTATATACTATGGCGCTGGATTTCTTAAATCAGCTCTATGACGAAAACAGCAAATCCGATAATGTTACTTACTGTGAACGCTTCTTGGAGTTTTTGTCCGACCTCGAAAGTCAACTCCCCACAAGACGTTACGTAAACACTCTGCTGCGCGATCTTAATCTGCTCTCAGCTATCAAGCTCTCATCAATGTACAACAAAGAAGAGAATGGACTTTTGAGAGATCTTTATGCTCTTCTTAAGCACTATATACATTTTTCGATCGACGACAACACGGGAGCCCAGCACTCCCAGACCCAATCCTATGAACAACATTGTGTCACCCTGGCAACCTTACAGAGGACTGCACTAAAGCATTTCAAAGAGAAGCTCACCATCCTCGCATTGTCAAATTACGGGTCGATCGATAAACGCCAGGAATTAGAAGGTCATCTGGAAGCTTTGACCGATGTCGAACTCGGCGAGTTGTGCACTCTCTTGGGCCTGCGTACTACCTACCCGGCCTCAAGTAAAGTGGTTGCAGATCGTCAGTTCTTGACAGAAGTTTTACTTTCTTTGCATGAGAAACGAAAGACATTCCAGGAGACGGCACGCGATTTGAGCATTCTGCCAACAGAAACTTCATTGTTTGAACCTACACTTCTCAGAAACGAGTCCTACGATGGCTCCCGACCATTGGCATTACCAAAGTTGAATCTTCAATATCTCACTGTGGGCGATTTTCTTTGGAGGTCATTTATTCTGCACAGATGCGAATCATTTTTTGAAATCAGAAAAGATGTGGAGGATACTCTCAAGAGAATGCGTCCGAAGACAGGGAGATCCGGCGAGACCACCTTTGATGGCTTTTCAAAAATGGCATTATTGATTTCGAAGCCAGCCATTCTTGAGGCAGTACCCCCACGCGTCGGATCCGAGAAGCCTTCCATGGTCCGCGCTGAGATTACTTTAGACGTTAACCGTCTTGCTGACAACATACGACGTGAATGGGAATCCTTACGTCCCGACGATACTGTCTTTCTGCTAGCTGTTCGCAGCGACGATAGTGCCAAGAGAGTCACGAATGGAGGTGAAGAGGTCTCTGAAGCTCAAAAGCTCGGTTTAAGGCATCTCAGAGCCGCGGAAGTCATCCAAATGCTTGATGCCAATGGTCGATCCCTGCGTGACCAGGGCGGCCAGATGAATGGCAATCGTCCAAAGATATTAAGGCTGCAAGTCAGACTTGATGCAGCAATGTTCAAAGAAGATATGGATAAAGCCTCAAGTGGCAAGCCAGACATTTATGAAGGGATCAACGTTATTGTACGAAGACGAGGCCGCGAAAACAACTTCAAGTCGATTCTGGAGTCTATTCAAAGTCTGACCCTTGCAGATATACCTCTGGCATCATGGCTACACGAAGTATTCCTTGGCTATGGAGATCCGGCAGGAGCAACATATACTCACCTACCAAATCGAATTCCAAAGGTTGACTACAGAGATACATTCCTTGACTGGCAGCATCTAGTAGAAAGTATGCCGGGAAAGACTGTGGAGCCAGATGAAAGTGTAGACTCAAGCTTTGGACCACCATACGTTTTGGAGATGTCAGGCAAGCCCACAGAAGCACCTGTTGCGAAGTCCTCAAAGAAGAGACGTCGTGATCAGGTTGATGCTCCACCACAAGCTGCACCTCCACAAGCTGTGAAGGTGTCCACGTACAAACCAGAAAACACAGGTCCCTACCCAATGGATGCACCCAAGCTCAACCAAGTTCGATTCACCCCCGCACAGGTCGAAGCGATCATCTCTGGCACCCAGCCAGGCCTAACTGTTATTGTTGGACCTCCAGGCACTGGCAAAACAGATGTTGCCACACAAATCATTAATAATATTTACCACAATTTCCCTCAACAACGAACGCTGCTCATTGCACATAGCAACCAAGCATTAAACCAGCTTTTCCAGAAGATCGTGGCATTGGATATTGATGAAAGGCATTTGTTGAGACTTGGGCACGGTGAAGAGGAGCTCGACACTGAAAGTAATTTCAGCAAGCATGGTCGTGTAGAATCTTTCCTAGAAAATCGCGATCGCTACCTTCTTGAAGTTGATCGACTTGCAGCAAACTTCGGCGCCCCTGGCGCTCATGGTAGCTCTGCAGAGACTGCAGGTTACTTCAACTCTGTATACGTCGAGCCAGCCTGGAAGCGCTACCTGGAAGCTGTTCAGGGCCCCGATGTTACTGCAGAGGTCATCTTTGAGGCATTCCCATTCCACCAATATTTTTCGAACACACCAGAGCCACTCTTCCCATCTACAGCTGACACAGAAACTCTGCTCGATATTGCAACTGGCTGCTACAATCATGTCGCCAAGATTTTCACAGAACTCGCCGATGTGCGACCCTTTGAGATTCTTCGACGTGATCGGGATAAGGCAAACTATCTCCTCACCAATGAGGCACGTATTATTGCCATGACTTCCACGCATGCTGCCATGCGAAGACGGGAGATCTCTAGCCTTGGTTTCCATTATGACAATGTCATCATGGAAGAAGCTGCGCAGATCACAGAGATCGAGAATTTTATTCCTCTTGCTTTGCAGAAACCAAAAGAAGGTTCTATGCCTCTGCAACGCGTCGTTCTCTGCGGTGATCACTTCCAAAACTCCCCGGTCATTCAAAATCTCGCCTTCCGCCAGTACGCAAATCTTGAGCAATCTCTCTTCTCACGTCTTGTACGTCTTGGAGTGCCAACCATCAACCTCGACCAACAAGGTCGTGCTAGACCTTCGATAGCATCCCTCTACCAATGGCGATACACTAAGCTTGACAATCTGCCACTTGTACAAACCTCTCCTGAATTCCAGACGGCGAATGCTGGATTCAGATACGATTACCAATTCATTAATGTACCCGATTACAAGGGCCGCGGTGAATCTATCCCAACCCCACATTTCATCCAAAATTTGGGAGAGGCAGAATATGCGGTTGCGATTTATCAATATATGCGATTGCTTGGTTATCCCGCATCGAAAATCAGTATCCTTACCACATATGCTGGTCAACGAGCTCTGATTAAGGATGTGCTGTCTCACCGATGTGCCAAAAATCCCTTGTTTGGTCTTCCGAAGACTATCAACACGGTTGATAAGTACCAAGGCGAGCAGAACGACTGTAAGTTTATATTTGTCCAAAAGCTTGCAGCACGACTAACAATCACCAGATGTGATCCTTTCCTTAACACGAACATCACGAGTTGGTTACCTAAGAGACATTCGCCGCCTCACTGTGGCGCTTTCTCGCGCTCGTCTTGGTCTCTATATTCTAGGCCGTCGGGAAGTCTTCGAATCATGTTTCGAGCTCCGCCAAGCTTTTGATATCCTTTTCCAGCGACCCGACAAACTCACCCTAATGACAAGTGAAATGTGGCCATCGAAGCGTCTCCTGGCAGACGAGAAAAAGAAAAAGAAGGCTCTTGAGGGCGAGTCGGTCATGGAGGGCGTTGAGCACCTCGGCCAATACGTCTTCGAGATGACAAACGCGCGTGTCCAGCAGTTGAGGGCTGAAAGAGGACTCCCTGAACATGCCGATAGTCCCGTAGAACCAATGGAAGGAATGGCTATCGGTGACGATGAGGTGTACGATGAAGAGATTGAGGACGTTGGTGGATATGAGGTCGAGGAAGAGGAGGAAGAATCATGATAAGTGTACTATAGGGGCACAGCGGTTGGCGTTTTGAGGGGGATATTCCATCCTGGTCGCAGGTGACCTTGTTTTGTAAACTTAGAATTCAAAAAGTGCAATTTGATTTGGAGCCGTGCTTAGACGGCGATCTGGGTCTTGGGGGCCTTATAGAGTGGAAACCACTTGCTTTACTCTACGCTTATCGTCACTCTCTTTGTTATTTTTTGTTGCTGCTCTTGGAAGTGTAGCACCCATAGCTCGCACGGCTGTTCAATCATTCAGGTGCTCTCTCTCCCTTCATCTATTGACTTACTGGAGTGACGGACCTTTCTCTCTCGACTATCCGGTAGTGTCCTTCGCCCTCATACACTCCTAACCACCATTCACATTATCATTGCCTTGAATCTTCATCATTATAAGCAACGTCTTCACCTCCTCACCCTGTGGTTCATCGTCACACATCCTGGTTGCTCTTGCTTTTCTTCTTGGTCGCCTTGAGCCAAGTTGAGGCAAAACGAACCTTTGGGGTGGAGGGAAGTTGTTTTATAGCTGTGCTGTAGCTAGATACCACTTAGTTTAGAGCTGTAGACTCATGAGAACCTTAGCTATAGTCTCATGACTCTGCTTGCTAGCTTAAATATTAATTGTGTTGTAACTTAGCACTTTGGTTTTCAAGTGTATTATTTGTCTAGTTATTAGTATATCGTCCCTTGATCCCTTCTCGCTTTGAATTTAAGAATAGGATATATAAGACGTTTGGGGTGTCGAAAGAATGTTTATCTACTAAGTTATATAACTTTACAACAGCATTGTGTCGTCTATCTTAAGTTTTCTTCGTTAGTGATACCTATCTGATTATACCTTTGAATGAGACTTGTTTAACCCCCGGAGCCTCGGACTTCTAGCATGTACTCGAATAATATATTAAAGACTTGTAGAGTTCTGGAATGTTGCTCGGGTGGACTTTTGCAGGTGATGTGTCAAGCCTTTTTTCAATATTTGATGTCTGGGGAAATAAGTATATTTCACAATCCAGAAAACCCTCAAACCTCGAAACCAGTCTGCCTTGATGAAACAATACATTATAAATTTCAAAAATTCGTCGTAATCTTTGAAAATATTCGGAATATATCAGCCTTTCAAAAGCTTCACCCACCAAAAGCTCCTACACCAAAATAATTCCAAAATAATTCCCAACCTACCTCAAGTAACCTCGCAACCACCCCACAATTCAGACGTCGACTTACAAACACAAACAGCCATACACAAAGAAGAAGAAGAAAAAAAGAGAAAGGAAAAACCCCTAGATGAAAGAACAGCCGTGTTATCCCACACAAGCACTGGTACATCAACCCCCAAATCTCAACTCTCGAATTGTATTTCTCATCCCTCATCCCTCCTCACTCCCCCGAAGCTCTACTGCCGTACCACAGAACGCGCCAACAATCCCCCCACCAACCGCGTCGCGCAGGTCCGTTCTTCAATCGGGTCCGTCGTCACGCTGCAGGGAAGGCGAGCAGCGCAGATGCAGACGCAGGTAGAAATGCAGATGGAGATGTAGATGTAGACGCGAAGGTACAAGCAGAAGCAGAAGCTGCAGTGGCGGTTCTTGGCTGGGTGCTGTGAGTCACTTGGTAGGGGGGGGATGATGAGGATGAGAACGTTGGTGTGGTTTGCTGTGTAAAGGTGTAGGGAGGCTTGGGGATGCGTTTGTTGTGAGGATGAATTGGGAATTGAGGTTTGGGATTCGAGAGGGATGGGATTGATGCTGTTTACTCTACGCCGTACACTGCATCAGAGTAGGTATGAGGCATCGATACTGCAGTATGCGAGATGATGTTGGGTTGTGAGGAAGATTGTTTGTATCTGTCATTACCTATTACCAATGATACATTTGTTATATATCTCTGGTATTTTATATGGAATATTTCACTAATCGTTACATTCACTCTTATCCTCAATGATGTCCCCGTACAAGTCAGTGCTCACTGCCAAACCCTGCTGGTACGTGGTATTCGTTGCTCAACATCACACCACATGTTGAAGTTACAAGAGCCTAGAATACAAACACCCAAACATACGATTCCCATGTTCTGCACGTTCATGGCATGGCATGATGAACAGCGAAGAGCGAGTCGAGGGAGAGTACGTGTGCAAGTGTTCGTTGTGCGTTGGAGATGCGAGGCAAGTCGTCTCATGAATTCATGTGCTACAGAACTCGTTTGGAATCAATCGTTCAATCAACTCTCATGAATCTGCTCATACTCTACCCAAGCCTGAGTACGAAGGAAGCGCTATCCTGCACTCAGTCCGGGTCATCATTTGGTTTGTATGATACTCCAGCGCTCACGCCTTAGCATCGCGGTGAGATACAAGGATCTATTCGTCTTGTACAGCTCTCTATGACTCTTTTCCTTCTCTCCCTTTAGCCACGATGCGGCACGCCTCCATGGCACGCTGGTTGGAGCTGATTCTTGAGGCAGAGATCGGGCGGCGCAGTGAATCATCCTCTGACATCTAGAGCGGTCTCAGCCGGTGGGATGAAGCCGTCATGACGAGTAAGAAATTCCAGAGGCACCCGTAGGTGCCGAGTAGCGTGATCATCGATTGAGTCCAGGTAGTACACCAGTAATTACCTTAGGCATGTCTTGGGAAGGGAGGCAGAGACAGAGGCAAAAGGTAGAAGGTAGAATATAGAATGTAGAAAGCCCATGAGGCTGTCGGGGATAGAGCGAGCTGCCGGTGTAAACTCCATGAGCATTCGAATGAAAGGGACATGGGTACCTGTTTTGCCCTTCTCTGAATGCTGCATGGGAGTCATCCATCATCCTGGCTCAGGTCTTGCGCATCACTATCGCGCACTATCTGTTTGTTGGGTTCGGGGTAATGGCTCTGGAAGAAGATAGGTAAGTAGGTAAGTAGGTAGGTAGGGGACCTTGGAGTTCTCTTTTTCTTCTCTTCTTCTTCCTCTCTTCCGCACCGGAGAAATTGACAGTAGCCTAGATATGCATCCAGATTGATATGATTTCCCGTGCGCATGTACAAACGGAGGAAGAGAGAGAAAAGGGATGGAGAAAACAATATAAATGAAATGAAGGGAATGGAAAGGAGAGGAATGGATGAAAAAATGGTAGGGAAAATCTTATCAAGTGCCTGAATACAGCAGCTGCTCTCACGACTTAGGCTCCACGGCTCCATGGGCGAGGAAAACACTTTACCTGGGGACGGGACCTAAGATACATATTCACACTCGACCTTGGTACGTATTGATTGGTATATCTACAGGTATGTACATGTATGCTCTCACATACTACGTAAGGTAAGTGAGTACCTGTGAATACTTTCAATTCTTGCCTGAACCCGAGCCTGGCCCAATACCCAAGACTTCCCCATCTCACTGAACCTCAATCCCAATCCCAATCCCAATCTCAATCTCAATCTCAATCTCAATTTCAATTTCAATTTCAATCTTCAACACTTGCTGCCTCGTTACACTTTTCCTCATCAGGCAGACTTCTCGTTGCTGTGGCCACAGGCGCTGCTTGAAAGGCAAGAGCCGTACAACGATCTGAGCGTCTGAGTGTTACTTAGTAAGACCCTCAAAGTTCGAACAGCTCTGTGCGCATGAACATGAACATGGACATGGACATGGACATGGACATCATCAACAAGTCGAAAGTCAAGTACATGTGGTAGAGTAGTGAGGCGTACGCAGATTCTGTTGCACCTCACTTCTTGCAATGCAACTCAGCTCAGCTCAGCTCTGTACTACGTACCATACGTCTGGTCTGGTTCTGTTTGCACTTCTTCGCCTCTTCGCCTCATCACAGAGGATATTGGGCCATTTGAGGCCGTAAGGTGATATTTTTCTTCTTTTTTTCTCCCTTGTTGGCTCGTCGGTGAGAGTCGAGCATGGCCCCATAAGTTAAGGCACCGCGGACACTTTTCAGGGTCTATTTCAGGCAATAACGACAATAGCCGATAACAAGTATTCGTTCTGATTGTGTATTCATAGGGTCTGGTATGCTGCTGCCCCAACATTTTACTTTCCTGCTAGGCTTGCTGAGGGTGAGGGTGGTGGAGAACACCAGGAATGATTTACTACTATGTATATAGTACTAGTATGTACGTACGTACTTGTACAAGTAGCAAAGCTGGTGATCATGACGAAAGTGATAGGCGGAGAAGGAATAACAGCAGGAGAGGAGGAAGGTTCTGTTTGAAAAGTCAGCAACAGCATGTGAATTTACTATGTGCGGTCATGCTCAAGCTCAAGCTCATGCTCATACTCATGCCCCCAAGAAGATACCTGCCTAGGTGATACTACTTGTACATTTCTTACTTCATACGAAGTATGCACATAGTACCTAGTCAACAACACTAAGAGTCGAGGGGGAAAATCTGACAGGAAAAAGATCTTGAGATACGAACAAAGCTGAACCTGTATGTTTGGGAATAATGTTGACTTGACGAATGAGGATGTGATACGAGAAGTGTCTCATGGTGTATCTTGTACTATGAACATGTACACCCAGCATAAGAAGTAGTTGCCGTATTTCTTCTACCTTATTGTGAAGGTAGTTCAACTATGAACTCGATTTGTTCTGACAGGTGAATGATGATGATGATGATGATGATGATGATGATGATGATGGTGGTGGTGGTGGTGGTGGTGTTGTACATATGTAGTGGCGATTCTAGACTTGTGTGAATAGAGACAAACACATCATAGCCAAGGTACCTCGATCGTTGGATGCTCCGTCTGTAGTCAATCGCTCACTTTACTCTCCCATCTTCATTGGCCTTACCCAGTCGTTCGTTACCTTACTCTGTATGCGAGCCACTGTTGTTCATTGTCCCTCGAATTATCTCTCTCTGCGAATCCCTTCATCTGGTCGCTTTCTTGTATTATACCTGTACCTGTACCTGTACGCACACATTGCTGAGAATTGAAGATTGAGAGACCATCGAATCTGCTGCCGCTCATGAAATTTGCGAGTCAAATAGCCCTCAGAAGAGAAAATGAAATAAAAGAGAAAAAGACGCCAAGCCGAATGAATGATGTCTAAAGTGAAGGACCACCACGCCTTTCAACTCACTATCTCACTATTATTGACTAAGGGAGAATCCTCCTCCTCCTCCACCCTTCTCCCTCCACCCTTCTCCCTCCACCCACTCACTCACTCACACCCGCAACCACTAAGCGAGACACACCCCAGGACACGCTCGCTCACTCGTTTTGATTTTTTGCCCGAACGCTCAATCTCCCTTTCTCTTCCCTCTCCACAAACATTTGATCTTCAAATAGAATCTCACACCCCAAAATCCGACGCCATCTTTCTATTCTATAGAAAGACGATCGCGACGGAATCATCAGAGTAAAGACTTTTTACTCTCCCTTTGGAAACCGCGTTCTCTACCAGATTCATTCTGCGTGAGATCCACCATCCTCCATCGACGAGAGCCCTAAGCAGGCCGTCTCAACCTTCGACCAAATTGCATCGAGTGCGATTCACTTCGACCTCTTTGCGATCGAAATCTCCTCCCCCCCCCTCTCCACTCGACACTTTCGCCTCTCGTTATATCACGAAGCGGATTCCACCCAGATCGTCTTTCGAAACCTGGAAGTTCACTCTCGATCTCGTCGCAATAACGTCATAGGAAAAATTTCCGCCTTTCTTTCAAAAACAAGAAACCCCCAAACCAGTGCGCCCTATGACGACCTCCCAGAACTCTCAAGCACAAAGCCAGGCCAGCGCATTATCCTACTCTGCAGCAGCGACCAAGAAGTCTACCGCTTCTTCTCCAGCCGTGGCCGTAGGAACTGCTTCTGGCCCAGGTCAGCAAAATGGATCAGCAAATGCCAGAACGATCCCACCTGCTGTGCCGGCTGTTGTGAACGGATCTTCAAATGATCACAGCCGCAAGAGCTCCGTTACAATCAACGGTGGCCCAGTCGGAGGCCAGAAAGCCGGATCAATCCAGTTTGGATCCATTACCGACTCTCCAGCCGCTTCTCACAGCACTCCACAAATCGTCCAGTCTTCTTCCGCACCTATTGCGATCCCAGGAGGAAACAACAATGCTCGAGTTCCATCCCCAGCTCAGTCTCCATCTCCAATTCCCCAACCCGCAGCCAGCGGTGGACGCCCTCCGTCTATTTCCCAGGGTAATGGCATGACCTTTGGTAGTCTCGGTGGCGATGGCGATGTAAGTTTTCACCTTTCACGAATATACTCTTTTTTTTTTTTAATAAGACGCGCATACTGACTTCTCTAGCGTCACATGCGCCAAGCTTCTGGCTCCCAAGGCCCAGCCCCAGGTACCTCTCCAGGTCACCTCAGACGCGAATCCTCCCAGTCCGCACACAGCGAACAAGGTGGCCGAGGTGGTTACGCATCGCAGAGTGGTAGAGGTCGCGGTGGTTTCCAACAGCCATACCAAGGACACCAGGGACAGCAGATGGGTTACCCACCTCCAGGAGGACCCGGTGGATTCCGCGGTGGACCAGGTGGTGGAAGAGGTGGCATGCCACCAGCTTTCCAAAGCCAGCAGAGACCAATGCAGTACCCAAACTCTCCTCATCAAGCTGCACGAAGCCCAGCCCTCGCGAATTCGATTCCAGGCACTCCAAACATGAACGCTGCCATGCCTATGCACCCACAACAATATGGCTACTACCCACCTCAACAAGTACCTTACCCCTCTTCTTCATATACCCCTTCTCAATCTCATCAGTTCAACAACAAGTCAGCAAAAGGTAAAAAGGGCAAAAGCAAAACCCGATCACAATCTTGGGATCGATCGCATTCTGGCGATCAATCACAGTCTTGGGATCAACAGGATCAGTCCAGCCCGGCGAGAGAGACTCCGGTAGAATTTTCAGACAGATACGATAGGCCAAATGAGCCGCTTCCAGTGAATAGTACTCTGTCTGCAGATCGACCAGCTTTCGGCATGCCTGACAACCCCTCTGTTATTACTGACTCTGCGCTCCCAGAATTTCCTGCTTTTCCCCACATGCCAGGAGGAAAGATTGATATTTCACCAGAAAGCGGCAATTTTGAATTGTGTCTGACAACCATACAGTACGGATATCCCCAAACCGGCTTCGATCGCATGTCTGGCATTCCTATCAACGGTGGTCAGTACATGTACCCACAGATGCCTTACATGACTGGTCCACCCCAGTCGCCACAGACAGGGTACAATGCGCCAATCTACACCCCTGGCCAATACGCTCCTCAACAGCCACCGGCTATGTCGCGCACCCCATCGCAAATGTCCGAACGTCCAAATTCGAGTCTCGGACAACCACAAACCCCTTCGATGACTCCAGCAACCAACACCGTTACTCCACAAGCAGCAAAGAGCACACCGACTGCGTCGTCAGCCTTTTCGAGAGGTCCACGTAAGAGCGCCGCGATTGTTATCAAGCGACCGGACGGCGAAGCCCTCGATCTTTCTGCTGTCAAGGCACCAGCATCCCCCGCTACCAGCCTTCGTTCTGGTACTCCACCAGTTGTAGCATCCACCCCAACACCACCACCAAAGTCCACCACTCCAGCCCAACACGCACGTACCGACAGTGTCAATGTTTCCAAGGACGCTAAGGATAAGGAGCAGAAGATCCAGGAGTTCAAGGAACAGATGAAGAAGGCTGCCGAGGCCGATAAGGCCGCTGAGGCCAAGCCAAAGGAGGAGATTGTTACCAAGGCACCTGAGCCGGAGATCAAAGAAGAGGTGAAGCTTGAGCCAAAGGAGGAGCCAAAAGAAGAGCCAAGGGAGGAACCAAAGGAGGAGCCAAAGGAGGAGCCAAAGCCAGAAATCAACGAGGAGAAGGAGGCTGAGGACGCAGCCGCCGCTGAGGCGAAGCGAAAGCAAGAGGAAGATGACGAGATAGAGAGACAAATCGTGGAAATGGAGGCAGCCGAGGCCGAGCGTGAGAAGAAGGACGCCGAGATTCTTGCCAAGAGGCAGGCCGAGAAGGCTGCAGCTGAGAAAGCCAATGCTGAGAAGAACAAGGCCGCTGCCGAGGAGAACGATCGTAAGCTTCGAGAGCAAGAACGCGAGATGGAGCGTCTCGAGGATGAGCGCGAACGCAAGCGCCAGGAGGCCGAGAAGAAGGGTGCATCCGCAGATGTCAAGTCTGACGCAGATACCCTCGCTTCTGAGGTCAAGGGCGACAATAAGGAGGTTGCTAAGGATACTGCTACCACCCCAAGCACTGTTGCTTCCAAGCTTAGAGATATGACTCTTGCAGATGACAGTGGTACCTCCACCCCTGCCTCTGATGACTCAACTGGCCCAGCTTCTAAGGCTCGCGGCAAGCCAGCTGCGCTCAACCTTGCTCCTCTCAACACGAAGCCTGTTGAGGCTCCTCAACCAAGTGCTGCGTTGCAATCATTGAAGTCTGCACGCTTCTTGACTGCCATCAACCCTGGCATTTACCCACCGAATATCAACTCTCCAAACCCAGCTTTGAACTCTGCCGTTACCACCAAGGGCAAGAGCTTCAAGTACGACAAGGAATTCTTGCTTCAATTCCAGAAGGTTTTTACTGAGAAACCATCAATGGAGTTCGATGCCCAGATCAAGGCCTTGATTGGCGATGGTGATGCAGGCTCTGCACGCACTGGATCTACCAGAACACCGGGCGGCATGGGTCCACGGTCCAACTCCACTCGAACCCAACCTGGGGCCTTCGCCATGGGTAACTTCGCCGCCGGTGGGAAGACCCTTCCTCCTGGAACGACTTCTGCTGATCGTTTTGCTATGTCTACAGGTGCTATGCCACGTCCACAAGTTGCTTCCATGTCCAGTTTTGGCCGTCCGGGTGGTGCCTTCCCAGGTGGGAACCAAATGGGTACCCGCTCCTCTTCCTCCAGCATGGGCAACATGCCAAATTCCCCACGTACCAACTCGCGCGGTGGTGGTAACAGCAAGCGTGGTAACCACTCCAAGGGTCCAGACGAGTCCAAGCTGGCCAAGACTATGCCACTTACTGCTGGTATGGATCTCACGCCTATCAAGGTCACCGAAGGCGGATGGAAGCCACGTAGCATCATGCAGCAATCCAATGCTACGGGTGCTGCCGGCCCTGCTCCAGGTGCTGGTGCCGGTGATGGACACATGCAGCCAGACATGGTCCAGCGTAAGGTCAAGGCCGCGCTTAACAAGATGACTCCAGAGAAGTTCGACAAGATCGCTGACCAGATTCTCGCCATTGCTGCTCAGTCCCGCGATGAGGCTGATGGACGTACTCTCCGACAGGTTATCCAACTGACTTTCGAGAAGGCTACCGATGAAGCTCACTGGGCTTCTATGTACGCCAAGTTCTGCAAGCGTATGTTGGAGACCATGAATCCAGATATCAAGGATGAGAGTATTCTTGATAAGAACGGCAACATCGTTTCTGGTGGTAACCTTTTCAGAAAGTACCTCCTCAACAGATGTCAGGAAGAATTCGAGCGTGGATGGAAAACTGAGCTTCCAGACAAGCCAGAGGGTGAGCGCGGTGAGGAGAAGACTGAGGAAGCTGCCATGCTTTCTGACGAGTACTATGTCGCTGCTGCTGCCAAGCGTCGTGGTCTTGGTCTCGTTCAGTTCATTGGTGAGCTTTACAAGCTTGGCATGCTTACTGAGCGTATCATGCACGAGTGTGTGAAGAAACTTGTCGACTACACTGGTATTCCCGATGAGGCTGAGATTGAGTCTTTGACCAAGCTCCTCAAGACCATTGGTGGCAACCTCGACAGCACTGAGAAGGGCAAGCCAATGATGGACATTTACTTCCAACGTATTCAGGCCATGATCGACACCCCAGAGTTGCCAAGTCGTCTCAGGTTCATGCTTATGGATATCATTGATCTTCGCAAGAAGCGCTGGCACTCCAAGGAGGACAACAAGGGTCCTAAGACGCTCGAGGAGATCAGGGCGGAGGTAAGCATTATCCCCTAAACCAAATACAAGACCACAAGCTAACTTTATATAGGCCGAGGCTGCTGCTGCTGCAAAGCAAGCCGAGAATGCTCGCGGTTCCCAGCGTGGCGGTGGAGGCGGTGGTCGTATGCAGATGGGCCGTGGTGATTCTCGCAACTTCTCTGGTAACGGTCACGGAATGCCACCACCAGATTACAACAAGAACACCGTTGAGATGGGCGACCTTCGCCGTCTTACCACCAACAAGAACAGACAAGCAAGCTCAGGACCAGGTCAGATGTCTTTCGGCCCAACCTCCATGTTCGCCTCTCGTAGCACCAGTGGACGCAAGATGGGTCCAGGTGGATCTTTGAGCAGAACGGGTGAAGATTCAGGAGCTTCTTCGAGAGCCGGTACACCACCAGCAAAGGACAAGGTCTCCGCCAATGCCTTTAGGTAAGCACACAACGTTAGATCCTGTCTGATGAACATACGCTAACACATTGCAGTCTTCTCTCTGGACTTGACTCCAATGAGCCAGAGAACCCAGCATCTCCACCATCTGCTCATGCATCTCCTAACTTGACAAAGTCTATCCCTGCCGGAGACTCTGACAAGAAGATAGATGCTTGAGTATCGCGCATCTCACATCACCCGTGATATGCGTGTGTATTGGTACAATAATCTCTGTGCATAGACTTGGCGGTGGTCCGACTAATACTTTGCATTTGTGGTGGGACCTATTACCTCCACATCGTGTCTCTAAAAGTTCCTGCTTCAATACTTTCTTCACTTATTCCCCAATGATACCTCTTCACCGACCATTAGAAGAATCGGTCAGAAAGATCCTGCCAGATTTCTTCTCGGCTCTACCCTTTGCATCTTCCATCGTTGTTGCTGCGCATAATCGGTTTCAGGAGCGTTCGGTAGACAGGTTGCTCTTTTGCATTGGCTTGCCTTTCAAGGATTTCTGTTCTTACTGTGTTTCATGCGCTGCTTTCTTCAACCACCATTTTTGAGAAGACCGCAATTGGTCGGCTTACTTGACGGAAAAGCTTGTACCATCGGTTTCCTTTGCAACTTCCTTTCTCGATTGCGATAGGGATGTACCTTTTTGCGTTTGCAAACTTGCTTGCTCCTTCTGAAACCATTTACGGGCTTTCTCCTTTTTTGTCCGTGTTGTCAACCTGTTTTCTCACCTTTTTATGCGCGAACTGTTTGCATGACTGGAAGGAACTCGCGTCCTTCTACAATTATGCTTTCGATGATTTTCATGATCTTTTGTCTCTGTCCTTTTTGATGGTCTGGCTGATGCAATGGTAATTTGGGGTTGGGGTCCCTTGCGAATGATCGTGTGGGGAGGATGATACTGTGTTCAGGACCATGGATATGGCATGGAACTCGTCGCCACGGGTTTTGGGCCAATTCAGAGCTTGAACTGGGGTGCGATCAGGGACTGTGTACAAATATCTAATTCAATTCATCATGCCAACCATGATTCTTTGTTTCTATAATTGTGCTGTGATTGTGGTGTATAGTGTTGTGTGAGACTCTTGAGTCCTGTATAGTATGATGCTCCAGGAAATATTAGGAGCTACATTGAGCCCGAGTGTTTGTATGCTTTTAATTACATACCTAGTTCCTACAATAGAAAGACTAATGTACTAGATAATGTACTAGACATAACAGTTTGCTCACTAGCTAAGTAGGTAGTCTCGATAGCAATGAGCTTGAATTCCTCCCTCGCATCAAGAAGATAGGTATTTATTTTTAAGTTTATTGATATATTAGCCTTGTCACTTCTTTCTGATAACCTAATAATCCTGAGCCTCATTTCTCCTCTTGAAATATTTTCAACGAGATATTGATAGGTGATTGAGAAGTCCTGAAATTGTTCACGTGATATAAATTTCAGCCTCGTGTAACAATGTCGAGTCAATGCAGCCTCATGAATCTTTGCCTTCGATCATCAACATAAAACAACTACAAACAATTCACCAGTCACACACCTACCATCTTCAACATGGGAAATGACGGAGGAAGGTACGTCGTCCAATTCCCATTCACAAATCCCGCTAAGAAAAGATAGCATCCCCACGCGCCGCGAGCTCGTCAAAGAAGCCGCCCGCAACCCCAACTCCTCCGAACTCAAAGCCACCCAGCACGAAGCGCAAACTCACGCCTGGTCATACTGCCCGCTCTCAGCGCGCCCGCTCGCCGCGCCTGTCGTCTCGGACTGCGCCGGCGTCCTGTACAACAAGGACGCCATCCTCGAATACCTCTTGCCGAGCGATGACGATGCGCGCAGGAGGGAGAAGGATGAGGTGCTCAAGGGCCGCGTCAAGGGCCTGAAGGACGTGCTCGAGGTGCGCTTCCAGCAGGGCGCGGATGGGAAGTGGAGCTGTCCCGTCACGGGTAAGGAGCTGGGCGCCAATACGCGCGCCGTTTATTTGGTGCCGTGTGGGCATGCGTTTAGTGAGGTTGCCGTTAAGGAGGTTGGGGAGAGTGCGTGTGCGGCCTGTGGAGAGGCGGTGGATGTTGCTGGCGTGGTTCCGATTTTGAGTCCCCGCGAGGAGGATAGGGTGGCGTTGAGGGAGAGGGCTGATAGGTTGAGAGTGCAGGGCTTGAGTCATTCTGGCAAGAAGGTTAAGAAGGACAAGAAGAGGGCGAAGAAGGAGCGGGAGGAGGAGGTTGCGAGGATTTTGGCGGATGAAGGTCTGGACGATAAGGAGAAGTTGAAGCGGATTGCCGAGGTCTCGGAGCGGAGGAAGGCCGACAAAGAAGAGGTGAAGGTGGATGAGTCGAGGAAGCGGAAGGCTGCTGAGGATGTTGAAGCTGTACCTAAGCTTGTCAAAGATGCGAAGGTCCCGGCTTCGCGCAGTGGTACTTCTACGCCGATTCCAGTTGGTATAAAGAATGCAGCTACGGCTTCGCTGACGGCGAAGGTGCTTGAGGAGCAAGAGGAGATGAACAAGCGGAGAAGATTGGGCCTCAATGATAATCTGAAGAGTCTCTTCAGTAGCAAGGGCAATCAGGCGAGCAGGAGTAAAGCCGGAGACTTCATGACTAGGGGATATTCGGTACCAGAACGGAGATGAGACTTTTGAGTGATCAGGAGGGATTTTTTGTTTAGCGTGGCGTTGGGGATTTAGGAAGAGGCTCCTAGGCATTTCATATGAACATAGATTCGGTTCACTGAGGTTGCGTTATACTATGGTTCATATCTGATGCCCATGGCCCTATTCGTTTTGTGGATATGATCAATCATACGGGTTGCTTCAATAATCCCGAGAATATCAAGAGCGTAAAATCGTGCCAGTTTGTTTCAGGCTTGCATCATCTGTGGCTGAGCTAAAGCCTTGAAATCATTGGGAGCCACAAGCAGTGCAACGACACATCCAGACCCGATTTTCTCTGAGAAGACTGTTTTCTAGCTGCCCCAAATTTCTACCTCAACCTCTGCTGTTCAGCTTATTCCATACGGCAGGCATCCAGGCCGTCATTGTAGTGCTGCAAATGCTTAGTGAGATAAGGCATGGACCATAACGCGATGAATGGAATAATTTGAAAAGCAAGCTGTGGTAAATAATGATATACACTGGTAGGTAACTCCTAGGCGCTTCAAGTTTAATGATTCTATATATCATTCCTTTACCTGATTAGCTTTAAGACCTCGTCAGATTTTAGTTGTTCAGAATATACAGTACTGTATATTAGTAGTGAGTAGAAGATATTCCACATAGTTGGCATAGTGCAGCATACAAACGTTTTGGCAAGAGTAACTCGAATTTGGATCTACGCCGATTCTGTGATCTGAGTGGCCATTCTGCGAATCACGAGATCAGATCCTGGCGTTCGAAAGACTGAAGTAGAAGACGGTAAGTCATGTAACACGACATCATCTCCTACATGAGGGGTGTCATCATCCCCATGCCTCGCAAGACCAATTGTCTTCTTGACCCAAGGGATGAACAGGTAATATCCACCGCACATGAAAATACCACACCACAGTGTGAACTCTGCACCATAGACGGCCATAGCAGCAACGTCATATTTCGGCTCAAAGACTAAACTCATAAGCAAGGGCTTTCTTGACAGATACTGAGTCGATTATGGCACTTACTGACTGACAACAGAGAGAAAACATCCCCGGCGGCATCGATACCACAGAATAGAAAACTGATCCCTCTCACGGTGTTGTGGGTGTAGATATCCCAATACTCGCGCAGCACACCTGCGCATAGGAGACAGCCCGCGAGCACTGCCATGAGCGTCGAAGGCCATTCCAAGCCACGTCGCATAGCAACACGGCATACAAATATCAGCGCGACTTCGAGGCCAGCCATGAATATGACTATGGGGAGGATTATGGCGAGGCACTTCCTCAGGGGCCATTTCTGCTTGGTTAGCCGCCGTCGCAGGCAAGTAGAGGTTTCAGGGGACACACTTTCTCATAATGACAGCACTGGGTCCACGTCACCAGGCTCAGGACAGTCAGGAGCTGCGGCTGGATCTGTAGGGGGATGGAGAGGTCTTTCACGGTGTTGTACACGGCTAGTGGGCAGCCTGCGCCGGCCCACAGCATCATGAAGGCTGGTTGGAGGCCTGCGGAGTCATGACGTCGGTAGTTGATGATGATCTGAGGTAAGAGCTGAGTTCTGTGAGTCTAAGTCTCACACATCTCTTGCGGGAGATATACTTGGACAGACCAGCACACCTATCGCCGGGGTATCAATGATAAGTTGAGGACTTGAAATACTGAGGATCTGAAGGGGCTTACTGCACCAAGGGTCCCGAGAATATCGGCGGCTTTTGGAACTTCCATTTTACAACTGTACTATGCGTCCTGATTGTGATTCTTGTATTTAAACATGAGAGAAATTCCTTGATGTTTCAAGAAGTTTTGCTTCGTGAGCTCTATTCATGGCTGCGATTTCGGCGAGAGTCATGACTGGATCAGATTAGATAAGATCACGTGAATGTCCTCGAGCTACAGAGCAAGGCCAGTCACATCCGCATGTCATACTGGCGGTCAAATAAATTTCCGTGATGGGGTCTTTCTGTACTATCTGTTGAGTAACCTCGTCCAGATTGACTTGGCTAAAGTTAATTGGAGCGTTCATTGTACACATGGGTTGACTTGACTAGCCGTGCCGCCTCCACATTGAACATGCATACCCCACGCCGGTCAGGCATGACAGAATATGTAGTATCCTTCGGATACCAAGGAGTTACCGAAATTTACATCTCATTTTATCCGCTTGCGGGGCTTGACAAAGTTATTGAGGAGTCTATCTGAAAAGTTTGGGTAAATCATGCCGCCTCTTGGTTTATTTAGACGTCTCCCAGTACTCGAGCTCCTCTTGACCTGGGAGATTCGGGAGTCTATCAGCTAATTTGATACCAACTAAAGGTTATACATAACGAACCAGTCTTCGTATTGCGGTAAAAAAAAAATAGTTGCCGTATTGCAACCTCTTGTGAATCTCATTTCAGTATCTTCTAGGTCCAGAAACCCCAAGGACAATCCTCTTCAAAGAGGGCACAGCCCAATTACGCATTTCTAATTCGAAACAAACAGTAGGCATTAGAACTCCTCGTATCAAAACTCGGAATAGTATTGGACACCCAATTCCTGATGGCCGCGTTTCACAGCGGCAACAAGGTTGATTTATGGGGCTCTGATTGGAAGCCGTCGGCAACTGGGCATCGAGTTTATATTCGAAGCTGCCGTCTGTGGCACTGGGGGATCATTCCAACAATTTTGATAAGCAAAGCCTTGTTTCCATGGACACTTACCCGTGAATGAGGCGATGCATGTCTTGTTCTGCCGAGCCACAAAGACAGGAACATGCACCATGACATATAGTCCTTGCTCTTGACTCCCCTGAAATACCATGAGATGCTGAGACCAGCGACCGGGTATCGTATCATCTAAGCCATCAACATTTAGGCTGTGCTGATGCTTTATGTGAGGGCTCAGTTATGATGAACTGGCACTTCCTAGGTCTTTTTGCATATCCTCTTGCATGCATGAACCGGAGCCCCGGTGTCATATCAAGTGTCTGACTCGGCATGATATGATAGTTCCTGCAACCTGGTTCGTGGGATTGACTGAAAAAGCAGATACAACATAACCTATTTCCTTGTTCAGCGTAGTTTGTACTGCGTTCGGTGGTGAATATCAACAGATATTGGACATTGTGCAGCAACTGTGAAGAGGGTATTATGAGTCTAGATTGCCAATTAGCCAGGGAGGTTGCCCAGTATAGCACTTCTACCCGAAAGAGTCTTTGGATAGTAATCAGAGGTGTCATGAGTCCCTGGAGCTGACCTGTCGGTATTCACCTGATGGGTAACATTGCAATCTAATTTTTGTATGCCATGCTTGGCAGTGCAAATGGCTGCAAATAACGCCTCAGCTGCGATAGTGGATGATGAGGCGCCATGTCCTCCGTACGATCAAATGAAGAAGACTTATAGCAGCGTATAATAGATTGGATGGGATGCTTGGTTGCGCATAGGACGCAGGTAAGATGTCGCAGCTGCGTATGTACTGTACATACAGTACATATTACATACGAAGGACCTAGGTCCATATTGTTCGCTTATCGCTCCGTCCGCCCATTAAGTTGCTTGCCTCAACACGACCGAGGGACATTCCAAAGGCTGCTATGAGGCGAGCTTGGAACGACACCCCATAGGTCATCGAACTCTCACCCAATCCAGAAAAAAGAAGAAACAACAACAACAGACACCAGAAAGAGACTGCTGCCAATACCAATATCACAACATAGATCCGACTTGACCTGATCTGACCCGAACTTATCAAAATTACTCCCCTTGTTCAACGTCGTCTTTCAGCTTGGGTATCAGCTTCACAAGCCATCTCGCCTACCTGCTGCTGCCCGAATTCGTAGAAACAAAATTGCCCATATCGAAAAAGGGTCATCGATAGACAGGACGCCGATAGACACGAGGTAAGCTTTTATGACCTGTCGCCTTGCACAGGAACGCGAGAGCCACATATCTACATCGCCCTATTGACACGGAAACGAGCGAACTTGAAAAGAAAAATAGACAACACATCGTCCACCTCCTGGGCCCACCTACCTACTGATGTGTCGCATCTGAACATCTCTAACATCCACAGAGACCATAGCCCTTCACATATCCACTGCTCCCCGGTACGCAAACAAGAGGGCGCTTTGCAGTAGAGCACACGACGAACGACAGCCAGTAAGGAGCACGCCGCAGGACATTCCAACGCCTAGCAAAGGAGGCGGAACTGAGCAGTCCAAATGGAGGTATGAAATTATTTCCCTTACTGTAACGACGTGTCTGCCTCGTATCGAATGTCTCCTTCCACGTTCTCTGCCTGTCATTTTACTTCCTCAGCTCATCGGGTACCTGACTCTAGGGCTCGTCCGGAAGATAATCTGAAAGCCATTCCTGAGTTGCCGTATGCTTTAGCAGCTTTTCATCAGCCTTACGCCCCCAAGTCCTGCAGTACGGGTGTTGGGGAATGACATGATTCGAAGGCCAACTCGACCTGGTCAGCGATGCAGGCAACGCCAGACGATGCCATACTGTGTGTCGGTGAGTGCTGGCAATTGTTGACATTTGTGCGGCTGCATTGCTAGACAGCCCACCAGACTGGGTCTGCTATAAATGTGGCCAGTATGTGGCCAGTATGTGGCCCGATAATATACTGGCTCTCTGTGGAAGAAAAGCGCATCCAGTCGTTTCTGTACTTCATGAAATCTTCCAGTCACCAGATCATCGGTTGATGCGTTAACTTTGCTGCTTTTATTTTGTTGCCCTGCAAAGTACATATGAACGGTCTCTTTTGCATATATCTTTGTCTCTACCCTGCATGAGGCGTTTGTACATGCCTATAGCTCCTCGGATCGATGATACTACAGATTAACAGCTGGTATATGCGCATTCCCGTTCCGGGTTTTGTCTCACGAATCCCGGTGACCAAACTGGTGGATTCGTATGGTGATCCGAGACGCTGTGCAGAGCATACAAACAGAAGCTGGAATTTCCATCTCGATTGACCCTTGCACATATTGTTCTGAGCGTTGTCTATGGATATCTGCACGAGATTATTAGGAATCGACTGTTGCGTTGTCTTGATTCCTGGAGCTTTCATACCTAAGGAGTTCACTACTCAATGGGCAGCAACTTTCATGTTATGCCGCAGGCTGCTTCTACGTCAACCAAATTTCCTACGCATCTCACAATTTCCTTGACTATACCTTCCAAAAGCGACGAACACGTGGTTATGTCTCTCCTCCACAAAGGTCGCCGCAGTACGGTCGAGGATGGCATGTACAGTGGTCCTGCGCGTCAAGGACCCGTAAGACATCTAAGCAGGGCATCGCTTACTCTTGATTCTATCTACACACAGGACAGAAACAAGCTTCAGAAGAGCGGCATGGCCAATGTTCCAGAGCCATCACCTGCTCAGGCCGCGAAGGGCAAGCCCAGATTGTTGTTGATGGGACAGCGAAGGTAAGCATCGACTTGCCTGTTTTGAATGTACAAAAATACATACTCACACTGAACAGAAGCGGAAAGTCGTCTATCTCAAGCGTCGTTTTTCACAAGATGCCACCGAATGAGACGCTTTTCCTGGAGTCAACTGCGCGTATACAAAAGGATCCCATGCAGTATGAATCACCACCCTTCGACGTTCAAGCCAGGACAAGCAGAACAGACAGAGCTAATCATCGTCACCTCCGCAGCTCCTTTATGGACTTTCAAGTCTGGGACTTCCCAGGCCAACTAGATTTCCTCGATCCTCAATTCGATGTCGAAACTATCTTCGGCGAGACCGGTGCTTTGATTTGGGTCATCGATGCTCAAGACGAGTATCTTGATGCAATCACACGTCTCAATAATACGATTCTTAACCTCCAACGCTCCTACCCTCTCATAAACATTGAAGTCTTTATCCACAAAGTTGACGGTCTCTCCGATGACTACCGCCAAGATATCCAGAGAGATATCATGCAACGCATCCAAGACGAGCTCTCCGATTCAGGCATCGAGAACGCACCCATCAACTTCCACCTCACCTCAATTTACAACCACTCCATTTTCGAAGCCTTCAGCAAAGTCATTCAGAAGCTAATCCCCCATCTCCCCACCCTTGAGGCCCTCCTCAATGACCTGTGCCGCAACTGCAGATTTGAAAAAGCTTACCTCTTTGACGTGCTCAGCAAGATCTACATCGCTACGGACTCTTCCCCCGTCGACATGCCGTCTTACGAGATCTGCTCCGACTACATCGACGTCGTCGTCGACATCTCCGAGATCTACGGCTGGGAGCGCTCCCCGGAGTACATCGCCACCCTCGAAGCTGAGCCCTGGAACAAGCCAATCGCCGACCAGCTGGGCTGTGCTGAGGCCGAGAGCTGTATCGTACTCAAGGACGGCGCTGGTGATAAACGCGCCGGCATCAATGTCCACTCTGGCGAGGTCGGTGGCCGCCCTGTCATCCTGAGAGAAGTCAATAAGTACCTCGCTCTTGTGGCTGTCATGCGTGAGGGCAGTTATGCGAAGATGCCAGCCGTCGGGTTGAACATTGAGAGTGTGTGCGAGGGTTTGAAGGAGGTGTTTGAGATTACGAAGAGAAAATAGGGGCGTTTCTGAGAGAAACTTTGCTTGCACATTGGTTTCATTCGGTGGTGAATGTTACATGGTCTTGATGCTTCTTTGCGATATCTATATGGATTTGGCCGGGCTTGGCGTGGGAAAAAGGTTGCCCATTTTTGTTTCATCGGTCTAGTGGTTGGTCATTTGTGGATTAAAGAAATGAATCACCTGCTCTGCAGTTTGCTAATCATTCATCTATGCTGTGTCGATATGTGATGTGTGGAGTTTCTTAGAAGTATGCTCAGGTGAAGGCAGCTATGTGCACTATTTACAAAACCAAGAGCTCCTTCTCTCCATAACCCAAAGACTCCTGCCTCTTACTATCCTATGAAGTATCTTGACACAATTATTAGTTTCCTTCCTTGTCAGGCCCTTGAACGCGCAAGAAGTTAATAAGCAATACAATGCCCAATATGCTCGTGTCTGTCTTACAAATGGAAGGCCCACTCAGACAGCTCAACTCTTGCTTTTCAAAGTACGATGAACGACAAAGTTTATCAGCCACCATAGCTTATTCTGATTGCCGAGAGATATAAGTGAATTGACAACAAGCAGTATCTGCGACGATATTCCAGTCAAAATACAGTATAGAAACCACTGACAAATCAAACGGCCAAGTAATCCTCAAGTACCAACACTAATCCCCTCGTCATACCCAAACACACAAACCATCTACCCCACTCCCCACTCCAAAACCTCTCAATCTATAAATCCATCAAGCACGACCCAACAGCCCTCCCCCACCCCCGCCCCCAGTCCCAGCCAGCAATCCCATCCATTCCCACACACATGACCGCATCCCCTCAGTCTTCCGCATACTCGATCCCGGGCACGCTACCAGCACCCATCCAGCCACACGCTCTCATCACCAAGCGGCTCGGACCCCGCCTGCCTGGGCGATGCGTCCCATCGGGGTGACTGCTCCGCCTGGTTGAGGGGATGGGTAGGGGGCTGTGAGCAGGAGTGCTTGTGGACTTCGCGGGCCTTTCGGGGCTTCGGGTGTTGTGAGAGGTGGAGTGGGAAGACGAGCGAGGGGTGGAGGTGAGCGATTTTGGTTTGCCAGTACATCGGGAATAAGGGGGTAGGGAGAGAGCAAGAGTAGGGAGAGAAGATGTTGGAAAGGCATCTGGGACCGAACTCCTGAAAGTAATGATATTCGATGCAAGCATACAACAGGCATGGTTATCTACTCTACACCCTCCTACTTATTCAACTTCACCATCCCCCTTTTCCTCTTCCCGCCAACCTCCCTACCCTCCTCAATCTCCAACATGGCCTCCCTCTTCTTCTCGCCCACGAGCTTCAACGCCTCCCTCAACACCCTCGTCTCGAGATTCACGCCCTCCTCTTCCCACTTAACCATCTCGCGGCCCACCCGCCCTTCAATGGCCTGCACAAGCTGCACGTCCCTCTGCCCCACAAACGTCACCGCATCACCCTTGCGACCCGCACGCGCTGTTCGTCCCACGCGGTGGATGTAGTCGTCCGGATCACGCGGGATGTCGTAGTTGACCACCAGCCCGACCTCTGGGATGTCGAGCCCTCTTGCTGCAACGTCCGTGGCGATGAGAATGCGGGCTGCGGAGGCGCGGAAGCGCGCTAGGTTGTCGATTCGCTGGCGTTGAGGAAGTTTGGAATGCAGAGCTGTTACGCGGTGGTCTAGAAGGCGCAATAGATGGGTAAGATAGTCAGCTGTTGAAGTGCGGTTGCAGAAGATGATGACTGATTTAGGGAGGTTGACTTCGGTGAGGAGGAACATGTGAAGGTAGTGTTCGCGGTGGGTGACAGGGACTTGGATATGCATCTGTCGCAGTTGGCCCGGGATGGCTAATTTCTGAGTGTCGACTTCACAGATGAAAACGGGCGGTTTGCCAGCGGATCGTGGGAGCTCCTTCAGCGCTCGCACTTCTGGTGTTATCGTAGCTGTGAATAGCAGTGTCTGTCGCTTTGCGGCTGGGGGCAGTACAGATATGCACTCCTCGACATCTGGCAGCATACTTCCAGGCCCACTTGAAGACAAGAGTCGATCGGCTTCATCCAATACGACCATTCGTACACGACGTAAAGCACATATCGTATCTTCTCCAGATGTTCTGATATGATCCGCGAGGCGTCCCGGTGTAGCAATAACAATATGGGGTCGTTTAGCAAGCTCGATGGCTTGTGGTCGCATATCAGATCCTCCAGTGATCAGGATAGCCTTTAGTGACTGTGGTGAGGATATTGCTTTGATCTGCTCGTATATTTGCAGTGCCAATTCTCTAAAAAAAGAAGATCAGTCCAACACGTTTAAATTGAATCAAAAGCACAATCATACCTTGTCGGTGTCAAGACGACTGCAAAAATACCAATTGGGTCTTCAGACCATTTCTGCAAAATAGGCACAGCGAAGGCCACAGTCTTTCCTGAACCAGTTCTACTTCCTCCAATACAATCCCGACCCTTCAAGATTTCTGGTATACATCCTTTTTGAATCCCCGTGGGTCTCTTGATAGCCATCGAGCTCAGTGATTTTACCAGCCATGGCTTCACGTTTATAGATTCAAAAGTCGCAACAGGATCGACAGGCGCGGAGATTGATCCGGTCAGAGGAGCAATAGGCAGAGCATCCTGCTTCGCCTTTGTCTTAATTCGAGATGGCACGGAAGTTACTGGTGCCAGAGGCTCATCGACAGGTACGGGTGAGACTTTTCTACGTTTTCGAGATTCGCCATTGTCGAGGCTGTCAGAATCGTAGGAATTCTCAGAGGCTGAAAGCGAGTCAGCGTCAGAGATGTCAGAGATGTCAGAGATGTCAGAGATGTCCGAGACGTCGTCGATGGATCGTCGGCGGGTGACTGTGGAGTCTCTGTCGAGGATCTTGGAGCCCATGTCGTGTTGGTGGGATGGGGCTTATTGCTGTTGGTATTTTAAGATTATTGTTTCGATTTCACGCGCCGTGCTCTAGATTTTCCCTTGTCGTGATCTGAAAATAAATGCTCGGGGGCCTGGGACTGTTATCGCCGACCGAGCGTATCACAAGCGAGGATGTTGGTCTTTTGTGCCTGTAATAACAGGCACGACACCTACATACTTGCATACCTTGGCAGGGTAGCGCGCGCTTCGTGGAGCCGGCCCAGCTCCCATGCAGCCGCTGACCAAACACCGTCTGTGATGTTGCGGAAACGAAAGCAACGGCACAGGCATAGGCACAGGCACATGGGGGTGAGAAACAGCCACGATCAACGTCCATCATCCAATTGCCAGTCGTCAGCTGTGATTGTGCTTGTGGTTGAGCTGGAGTCCAAGTCCAAGTCCAAGTCCAAGTCCAAGTCCAAGTCCAAGTCCAAGTCCAAGTCCAAGTCCAAGTCGAAGTTGAAGTCATCACTTGTCCATCCAAGAAATGCACCAATACGGATACACGCAGCTCGGGGGCTGGATTTCAGGAAGTACAAGGTCTTCGTTGATGACCCAAAGGCTGAGAGTACAGAAGGGTATGAGGTATGAGGTATGAGGTAAGGAAGGTATTATTATCTCAACTCATATACTGAACACTCTGGTGCTCGACTCCTATAATGCAAGTCTATATAGCCTTCACAGCCTCACTCATTTCCTCGTACCTACTGAAAGAATGAGAGGCATGGAATTGAGGCTGTTGGTCAAGTCTACGCACGCTCTCAACTCGTCTGCTGTAACACGACAACAAGCATCAGACCATCTGCGCTTAAAGCGCACATCAAAGCCACTTATTACTTGCCTCGTATGCACGATGTTATAATTATGACTCTCGCTTCGTCACTGCTGGTCTCTCGTAGGTACAGGTAGATCCGCTCCTTGCGATCAAGCAATCAAAGGGCCCACAAGTCAAGTGCAACATTGAAACATATTAATAGTGAGAGAGGAGACGAGCAAACGATGACCGATGAGGCTTGCAAGTACATCTGGACACGCTTTGTAGAGAACAAGGGAAATTCAAGGGTCGTATACTCTGTTACCATTGTATTTTTTATTTTATTTTTATTTTTATTTTTATTTTTATTTTTATTTTTATATATATGGGGTTATTTTTATTTATAACTTTCTTGATGCTTGACGAGGAAAGACAACGTCGTGCGTGAGAAACGAAGGAGAGTTTGTAATGAAGCGGGAATAGTAGAGAGGTGTCTCTGCCATGGGTGTCCCCTTCTTTTTAGAAAAAGATCACTGGTATATTTCCTACCCATTTTATATACTCAAGTGAGGTATATGGAGATGTACGAAAAAGACAATACCATAATAGATATAAATTCAAGGTTCGCAAGGAGTCAAAGAGTCGAGGAGGATAGTCGAGGGTGGATTGATGAATGATCGAAGTACCTAGCTATATGCTTTGACACTTGATACTTTGCCTACACAACGGCGTTCCCTAGGTATATTCTGTACTCGGTCGATGAATATTGGAAGTAGATAAACATTGTTACTTAGGTATGAAGCTGAACATAAACATGAACACGAACATGAATATGAATATGAATATGGACACGAATGTAACACTCTTCTTATCAAGAGTAAAATTCCCTTGCCCATAATATGTCTGTCTGTATGAAGCTACCTCAGGCTCATGCGTTTGCATGTGCATCGATGCCTTACTTGCCTTGTACTTGTACATCCATACACATTCTATGCTTAATACCAGAGAATATAGACATGGAAATACAGACATACAGACATACAGATATACAGATATACAGATATACAGATATACAGATATACAGATATACAGATATACAAACACACAGATATATAGATATATAGATATATAAACACATAAACATATAAACATACACCTACCTACCTTATATAACATTGCCTTAATATATCGTCTGTCCTTGACGAACAACCGGACCCGGACCCGGACCCTTGACTTGAATATTCATACACAGTACAGTACGGACAGTACAATACAATACTACCATAACCAACAATCCAGACCCCAAACAATAACAAGACCCCCCCCTTCCCCTCCACCTCCATCTCCACCTCCAACTCCACCACTCTTCACCCTCCAAGATATATATCAAAAAAATATCCCCCAAGAACAACAACAGAATCTTTCATCTTCTTGCAAACACTCAGCTCATCCACTTCTACAAGTACCTCATCCATCATCCATTCGTTGCTTAGAATCCTCCTCCTCTCCTCCCCTGGTCAGTACCCAGTTTTTCTGTCACATCACTAACTCTTGTCAATGTCCACATAGATCAATTCATCTCAACAGCGGCAGAAGCTAACTGCTACTTGAAACAGCTCCATCACCTCCGCATTCTCCAACAGCCGACTTTTGACGCTCATCATCTTCAAATCCCCCTCCCCTCCCTCATCAACCCAGACCGCCAAAAGTCGAAAAGCAATCCAGCCAACAAAACAACAAGTCCAACAGAACATTCGCATAGAGGAATCTTCGCGATACTCCAATTTCGCATTACCAGCAACCTTCGGCTTTCGACAGTAGCAGAGCCACGCGGGCAGCAGCGATAGCTGCAGTGCCCATGCAGGATCAAAGTCGGGGTGCTGATAACGGCAACGAAACTGCCAAAGCACAGGAAAACATCTCGTCGTTCCCATCGCTCTCCGTACCTGGCACCAATGTACGCACCATCTCCACACATATCATCAGATCTTTTACATATAGTTGGGAAACTGGGGACGATGCTAACTTCATGAAGACCCCAGAACCCTCGACAACAGGAACACCGGCTGCAGCCACGAACCCTTCACCCGCACCCATGATGTCCGCTCCAGCACCGCTTCTTCGCCCGCCTATTCCAGGCAGCCGGTCGAATGGAGGATCACGAACTCCTAGATTAGGCCTCGCGATTCCACCTTCACCGAATGCAAAGCCAGTCAGTAGTGGGGCAGTACCCGTCCTCGGTCTTCCATCGCATCCACAGCCACCCTCGAGACCTGCCTTGCCACAGCTCCGTTTGGCCACACCCATGGGCAGTAATTCCACACCTCGAGAAGGTGCGCCCATGCAACCTCTACAGACCCTCCAGAACGGCCGACCACAAAATGGACGACCGAGTCTTGCTCTCGCAACGGGACAGTTAGCAAGCGGTGGGAGCGATGGTAGTGCTGCACACTCTAGATCGGGTAGTTCTGGACCTCTCGAGGGCCGCGCCAGCGGTCCTACATCCGCGGGGTCGCAATACTCTGCTTTGTCTTTTGCATCTCAATATGCCATGGGTCTGGGGCCGCAGCAAGGCAAATCAGACCCTGCATCGGCCGTTGGTTCTGTATACTCGGAACGAACGAGCAGCAATGAAGGGGGGGTTGGCATGGAGCGAGATGGTAGCATGATTGGATTACCGGACATTAGTGCATTGAGCTTAGAGAAAGGACGTACGCTTGACGTAGAAGACTTGGATGACGATGGCTGGAGAGTAGCCAGTAGTGAGAAGCGCATCAAGGAATTAGGCAGTTTAGGAGAGGGTGCCGGAGGAGCTGTTACTCGCTGTATGCTCAACGGCGGAACGACAGTATTCGCTTTGAAGGTGCGCGTCAATCATATTTGTATCAACAGCAGCCGAACGATTCACTGACTACAAAGCTAGATTATTACTACGAACCCCGATCCAGATGTTAAGAAACAAATCCTCCGAGAACTTTCTTTCAACACTTCCTGTAAATCCGATTTCATCTGCCGCTACTACGGAGCTTTTGTTGAGCCTTCTACTGCAACTTTGTCGATTGCCATGGAATTCTGCGAAGGTGGATCCTTGGACAGCATTTATCGCGAGGTAAAGAAGCTGGGAGGACGCACTGGCGAAAAAGTCCTTGGAAAGGTAGCCGAGGGAGTCCTTCGGGGTCTAACATATCTCTATGGAAAGAAGATTATCCACCGAGATATTAAACCATCAAACATCCTGTTATGCCGCGACGGCAAGGTCAAGCTCTGCGACTTCGGAGTGTCTGGAGAATTCGGCACTAAAGGCGACGCGAACACTTTTATTGGCACCTCGTACTATATGGCCCCCGAGCGAATCACCGGTCAATCATACACCATCACTTCAGATGTGTGGAGCACTGGTGTAACACTCCTCGAAGTGGCTCAGCACCGATTCCCCTTCCCAGCGGATGGCACGGAAGTGCAGCCGCGCGCCGGTCTCATCGATTTACTCAGTTATATTGTTCGACAACCGATCCCGAAATTGAAGGATGAGCCCGAGGCCGGCATCAAATGGAGTGAAAACTTTAAATATTTTATAGAGTGCTGGTAAGTCCCCTTTCCCTACTTTCTTCTTCTTCTCCCTCGCCGTTTTATGAGGTCGATACTGGATATCGCGTACTGATTGTCACCGCAGTTTGGAGAAGGAACCGAGTCGAAGAGCAAGTCCTTGGCGGATGCTGGAACATCCATGGATGGTCGAAATGCACAGCAAGCGTGTCAACATGCCGCATTTCTTGGCCACGGTGTGGGGGTGGAATGACTAGAGAATGTATTGTTAATGCAATGGAAATTATCTGAGCATGAATTAAAGACGGCGGAAGCATCAAGGGTGTTTTTTTTTTCTTTTTTCTCTTCTCTTGTCTTTCCTTTCCTTTCCATCCGATGGAGAAATTGATGATGGGGAACTGATATGATATAGCATAGCCTGCTGGCTGCTTCATTTCTGTTCGGGGGGTTCCTCTGTGTGCGTATGTGTGCGTATGTGTGTTTGTTGGAAAGGACGGGCATCATGGCGTTCGGAGTTGGATTCTGCTACCTACACTTAGTCCTAAGTCCGGGAATGATAAGCCCCTCCTTTCATCGCTGGCTGCTACTACCTATGTATGCACCGCACACTCACAGCTCTCTGACTCCGCACTTGAAGCCCTGCGAGCCCATATCCTACACCAGCAGCACAGCTTCATCCCCATGCCGGAAACCCAAACCCCATTGCCCCCTTGGCCCGTTTGTCCTGTCTACATCCCCGTTTATCCCGCCTATATCCCCGTTTGCCCGTCGTCGCAGCACCGTAAGTGTCTCCCGACCCCGGCGGCTGCTATCCGCTTGAGCTCAGGCGTCCGCTACTCACAATCCTCCCGTCCGCAGCCCTCGAGAACGGGGAGTTGCGATGTTTGGATCTTGATCCTCGCGTGCGGTGCACTACTAACTGCTTTCCAGCAAGAGGGTAAATGGAAACAAACAGCTCGACACCTCGACGCAGTTCCCTGCTCCGGCCCAGTGTCATTGGGAGCACTTGACTCGGTTTGCGGGTTGCATGTTTGGTCGGCGGTGTGGTGTGGTGTGGCGTGGCGTGGTGTAAACGCTCTCGATTCATGGTGGATTGTCCTTGGATGATGGATGGATGGGATCTTGAATGGCGCCGGCTACTTGCGTCGTTGAGTGTTGTGGACTGTGGAATTTGTATGGTATGCGGATGCAGAGACGCAGAGGCAACATGGATCAATGTTGCAGGATGCTACTTCTGACTCTCAGCCCTCAATCCGTGACTGATCTGCGTGCTTTTGTTTGTGTGTTGGGTACTGTGGGCGCAGGCTGCTGGGTATTTAAACTGGTCCAGCAACCCAGCAGCCCAGCAGCTCATCGACTCATCCTGTCCTTCAGGCTATCCTGCCCTCAAACTATCCTGTCCTTCAAGCAATCCTACCTCCAACCCCAACCCACGCCATCCCTCAAACCAAGGTCATCCCACACATATCTCGCACCATGAAGCAACCCAACAACCCATCCTCACACCCAGCACCCCCACAGCCCCCGCATGAACCGAACGGGGTGATGGACAGGATCTAACACTTCGCCATCCTCACAGTCGTGATCATCGGCCTGTGCTGCATGCTCGATAGCCTCAACCGCTACAACTACCAGGCAGAGCTCGCAGCCTGCAGCAGTCCCCACAGGGCCTCTGTATCGCGGAACGTGGCGGTGTTGGGGATGAATAGGCGCACGATGACGTGCGGCGGCGATTCGATGGAGTTGTGGAGGAGGCGGCGGGGGAGTGTGGAGTGGGAGGTGATGCGGGTGATGGAGGAGTGGTCGGAGAGGAATGAGGGGCCCGTATGGTTGGCGTGTCAGTGAGGGCGTAGCAGCGCGGCAGGGTTGGACAGTTTATATTCGGGTTTTCTGGAAACAGCAATGATTTGTATTACTAGTTGTGTATACAGTGTATACATACATGTGAAAGAACACCTGTGTGTTGTACGCCACGGTGCCGTGGACTTTGAGCAATAGCTAAGACCCAGCTATATGGGTCGAGCAACATCCAACACCTCAGTCACTTCCAAACAACCCCTCCGAAACTGATCTCCTGTGCTTTCTCTCCATTTCCTCAGGGGGGGCCAGAGTATTCAGATCTATTCCCGTATCCAGATTCATGAGGGATTCTAATAAATCCGTCAACGTCTCATCGAGGTTGAATCTCTGCCACTGGTTGCTCTTTGCATCATTCAATCTGTTCATCGCGAGTTCTCTCTGCGGAGTCATCTCAAGTCTTTTACCATCCTTCAACAAATCACCAGCGCGCGGTGACTTAGGCTTCCTCGCGGTGACAACGTGCAAGTTCACATAAAACGTGGCGCAGTTGAGCTCATCGTAATCAATCTCCGGAAAAGTGGACTTGAGGATCGGGATAGAGTCTTCAAGCTCGCTTTGCCACTTTAGGAGTTCGAGAAGCAACTGACCAGACTGAGAATGACCACCGATTGGGATCCGCACAATAACCTGCTTAGTGTCATAGAAACCCGCACCTTGAAGCCAAGACTTGAGATTGCATGCTGCTACTCCATCCTTGGGGCGTAATTCTGCACTGAGACGTGCTTCTACACGTTCTGTCAAGGCCGGCATGGTGATTACGAGTTCTGCATCTGAAGGATCTCGGAATCGGTCCGCAATGATATCGGTCCAGTCGTTTTCGGACTTGCTCCTGTGCTCCTTTTCGGATCGACGTCGGCCTGCGAATTGGAACCGGGGGCGCACATCAACTTCAAGGAACTCGACGATGCCATCTGGTTGTAGGATACTAAGGACCGTCAGTGATTCTTCCTCCTGCGACAATCGGAATATGGCTTCACTTGCTGTCGAACATCTTCAAGGAAGCTCTTATAGCTCTCGATACGATCAAAAATGTGTCTACCACGAACCATCTCATATGAGTTCTGAGGGACGGGAATCGGATGATTGGTCAAACAGTTCAAGTCCCTTACTGTAAACTCAGGGTGCGAATGATTGAGGTGAGTTTCGTCAAAGTAACCATCAACAGGGGAATTTCTGACTGTATTCATAAAATCCCTGTGAACGTCAGTATATGATTTTGATAATCAAGCGGGTAGACTGACTTCACTTGACAACTTCCAAGTTGTATAGTCCATCGATCAACACTATCAACACCGTGAACAACCCAGTCTGATTTCTTCTTTTTAGCGGAAATGCACCAGTCCCCTTCGCCACAGCCAATTTCAAGCACACGAGGCGGACCAGTGCGGCTTGGTGAGACAGTCTCATTAGAGCTGGGTGTCAATTTTGGCCAAGGAGATACTGGTGGTGTGAACTGCCAAGAAGGAAGTCTCTGCGGAGATGTCAGGGCCATATTTTGCTTGAGATCCCCTTCTATGTTGGTCTTGCTCCGCGCAGCATTGGCTAATGCAGGAGTGACCACAAGGTGCATCTTGCTTTTATACTATGGTCATCAGCTATTCATCAATGCCTCTGTAGATGGAACCGACCTCATGTTGAAACACCTTCCGAATAAATCTCAAGGCTTGCAGCTTTGTTATGGTGGCAGAAGTGACAGGCTGAAGCTCTTTCTCGAGATTGACAAGCTCACCATACTCGTTGTATACCAACTGGAGCTTGTACTGCTTATCTCGATTGCCGCTTGATGACTTTGATGGTTGTGGATCTAGAGGAAAGGTTGCTCCTTTGAGTCCTTTCATGATCGATGTCAATGGTGTCGGTGATGCTGACGAACCAGATTCATCTGAGTTTGTTACCAAAGCCAGAGGTGATGAATGAGATGCTCTGCTACTGTTATATCTTGATGAGGATCTTGGTTCGGCTGAGAGTCTGGATTGGTCTTGCTGTGGCATTTTCTCTCGGACAATACGTGCAGATGGTGATGGAGTCGCCGAGGAGGCAGTATCTTTGACCTCCATCACACTGCCGTCGTGTGTTGTGAACTTCGATGTCATGCTTTTGTCATCTGTAGAGTGGGTATGGAATGATGGAGCATGCAAGAAGGGAACGCTGAAGGGAGAGGCAAGAGGAAGGACAGTGGAAAACACAAAGACTGCTCTCGACGAGCGTCAACTTACCTACTAAAAGGGTAGGAGATAGAAAGAGTAGCTTCCAACATTAGGGAAACAAACGCTTACTACACGTCTCAAGCTCATACCCATGGAAGTCACGGGGGACATACGTGTGGCTGCAGTCTTATACTGGTGTGTTTGCTATCTATCATACACGGACGCATCCCAGCATTCTACCTGACATCTACAATCTGTGGCTAAATCCAACGGCAGCCTTTCCAACCTTCAACTGGATAGGAAAATCTGGATGCGCCAAAGATTCAGACTGGACTGAGGCGAACAACTTCTGGAATGGCTCTGAGGTTCTGTGGAGGTCCTGGGCTGCCTGGTCGGCGTAGCTAAGGGGCGTCAGAAGAATATTCGGGATTTGATGGCACTGGGGAAGATACTCACGTCTCAACCATAATCAGCTCTTCAAGGCCACTTTGGCTATTCTTTGAGCGGATCAACTGATATCTCAATGTGCGTGGCTCGTTCTTCTCAACATGGTTAATGACATCGGTGAGGAGGCTGACTACCTGTTTTTCATGACTGTAAGCTTCAATCTCTAAAAACATATAGCGTCTCATCGATATCCTCTTTTAATAGACTTCGGGGTTCTTTGTAGATGAGCTTATAAAGAAACAGACTACTTACTCTCTCAACCTTATCAGCGGCTGGCGTAATAAAAGCGACGACCTCAATCGGTTGAGAAGACATGACGGCTACAAAAACAACGATTCGGGAGTAAGAATAATAAAATCAAGAGGGAGAAAGACGAGTATGTGAATAACTTGATGCAAACAGTTGATAAAAGGTTGATGATATACTTTCTTCGAGACAGTGGACTGTGCTCAAGCCACGATTCTGATTACCAAGAACAAATCGGGGTTATCATTGTTGATAGCAGGCCATGCCGATAACCTCGGTATCGTTCACCCATAGTCTACCCACCTACCAACCAAACGAACAAGGCTTGTGCTGCTGTGGGGATGACTCTGGCGGTCATAACTGACATAAAAGCGGAAATGCCTCGGCGCAAAAGATCATGGCGTGCTGTCGAGTTATGTAAAGCGAATCCAAACCCAAATCCAGGATTCAGTTACAGTCAAGGACACTCATGAGCATTCTGAAGGCACTCCAAGATACAGAAACCGTTGTCGAAAGGCTTCTCTCGCTGTGAGCTGCATCTAGGTAAGTCGTAATAAGCGCATCCACCCAGTACGGGTCATTCGTGCCCCGTCAGACTTCAGACGTCAGACTAGAAGCCGGCGTATTTCGTTCTAGGTCAGGGACCAATTGAACATGAATGAGCTAGGAATCCGCACAGCAGCTGCTACAAATCAGCCTAATTTCTCTCTGTGAGTACCGTATGATCACGAGTGGGCCCGGAATGATGTTATGAGGGTCAGCGACAAAGTTGTGAACGGCGATGAGTCCTGAATCAATGGCGATGCCGTGGGGAAGAGAGGGGGCAGCGAGGTTCGGCATGTCTATGTGGACGCCGTTGATAACCCCATATACAATGAGGGTAACCCCTCGACAGACATGAAGGGAGGTCCGAAACCTAGCGCAATCAGCAAGAATGCCGGCAATGTAGATTCCTGTGGCTGGGTACTTGTCAAGCTCCCAAGCACAGTGATATAATATAACCTTGTATACGATGGTCAAGCAGGGAGATTATATTGAGGTGTTTTCAAAGACTTCAGCAAAATGAATGATAAGTCAATACCGGCCAAATAAGTAGTAACATGTGTTCTAAAGCTCTATATCCCCCGAAGTTTCTGATAGAAGCCGTCCTGTCGGCCAAGCGAAGCATACACAAGCCCATACAATGCCCCTTCTATCTACGATCTGAACGCCACCAATGCTATTGCTAATGCCAATCCCAAAAGGTCCAAAGCCTTCCAAAACCCATTCCATACAAGGATTCTGGCAACTCTGCCGCAAACAAAGGGCTCATCCACTCCTCTTAGCAAAAACGTACGAAACCTTGCTATTCTGCTCCTGCAGAACATGCAGCAAAACCTCATCGTCATCAAATGCTCTTCTCGCATCCTCCATCTCCTCCGAAGCAACAGGAGCATCGAGGCAGTCCGGTCTAAAGAGCGCAGCATCAATATGGCTGTATTGCATGAGGGCCTGCATCTTCCCCTTATTCGACTCCTCCCTCTTCTTCAATTCGTCGCGGATGCGCCTTTCTTGCTCGGCCATATTGACTTGCGAGGCGCGTATCAACCCCGGGTTCTTCGGCAGAGTGAGTTCGTCGTCTTCGTCTTCCTCATCGGTGTCCATGATGGTTATAGGGGACTCGGGATCGGGCAAGGATAAGGGCTGGACTTCCTTGCCTAGACCGTTGCAATCACATCCTAATAGATCGTGCGTCTGGCATACGGTACCGACATTCAATCTAAATAGATCTCGGAGTTCTTCGGGTGTGAAAGAGGCTTCGTTCTTCTTCCCGTCGACCACACTGTCCGCCAATCCAAGTTTTGTGACCTGTCTCTGGTAGATCTTCTCGTCCATGCCACCCGCCATTAGCATCCTGTAGATTTTCACGGGTCGTTTCTGGCCGTCTCGATGGATTCGTGCCATAGCTTGAAGATCCGTTGCTGGATTCCAGTCTACGTCGAAAAGTACTAGGCGTGAGGCACCGATGAGGTTGATACCGGCACCACCTGATTTAGCGGAGAGGAGGAATGCGAAGTACTTGGACGCTTTAGTGCGGTTGAACGTGTCAACTAAATCCTGCCGTTTTGCTGATGGTGTACTCCCATCGAGGCGTAGAAAAGGTAATGACAACGAAGCCAAGTGTTGCTGAAGTAGATCAAGCGTCGAAGTGTAATTGGATACGAGAACAATCTTCTCTTCCGTCGTTTTCGAGAGCTTCTTGAGCAGCCTATCGAGAACACGAAACTTCCCACTAGATACCACGTAGTTCATATTTGAGATAGAGGATGGGATGTTCTCAAGAAGAGTAGACACGTTGGAATTACTCGGCTGGTCCCTCTGATCCTTCTGGGCCAGTAATGCAGGAGTATTGCAAACTTTTTTAAGAATCGTGATAAGTTGTAGAGAAGCATCTGGGCTTCCAACTACTTTCCCGAAGACGGGCGAATCGAGCACATGTTGATATGCGTCTGCTTGAGCTTTGGTTGGAGAACAGAAAAGCACATATTCTGTTTTTGGGGGCAGATATTGTGCGAGGATTTCAGAAGTACGCCGAAGAATGAACATCTTCGTTGTCTCGGACAATTCCTCGCTCCTAGCGGATCCCAACTCAATTGCTCTACTTGATGCTCCTGGCTGTCTGCTCATCACGATGGGCTGTTCGAAAGTCTTCTTGAAACTGTTGTAGCTACCAAGAACGCCCGGATTGACAAAGTCGACCATGGCAAAGAACTCGGATAAGTCGTTCTGGAGAGGTGTACCAGATAAGATGATCCTTCTTGGGGTGTCGAGGTTTTTAATGGCTTCAGCGGACTTATTCTTTGCTGTCTTGAGTCGATGTCCCTCATCAGCGATGACAATATCAATTCCTGCCCCCTTCTTCAGTTCGTCCTGAACAGATCTCAGCCTTTCGTAGCCGATGATCATAACGCTATAGCTTCGCCCATGCGTAAAGTCCTTAAGACGGATGTTTTGGCCATCTGCAACAAATACTCCAAGTCTCTCATTACCCAGCCATTTCCTGAATTCCTTCTTCCAGTTGGCAATGAGGGTAACAGGGCAGACAATCAATGCTTTCTTGATACATCCTTGTGAATCTGCGATGGGGTTCTGTTTGAGGAGGGTCCATAATAACGCAATGGTCTGAAGCGTCTTCCCCAGACCCATCTCGTCGGCCAGGATAGCCCCTTGCCCAACGAACGGTCTCATCTCCATTACGCACTCGTACATGAATTTGATGCCCTCACGTTGATGGGCTCGAAGCCATTGGCCCAAAAATGGGTCGACAACAACGTCAACAATCTGCTTACCCTTCGGGCACGAGATCGGTCGCTTCATCACGAGTGCATCAGGGGCATTCGGATCATGTCGTGGAGTAGGTTGACCGGCCACACTCTTCGGAACAACGGTCTTCTCGAGCATAGGGTTCTTGAATGAGGCATTGGTAGCAAGGCTTGTTGGAGCTGGAGCATAAAACTTCTTGATACCCATTGAGATTGTAGATTTCGGTTCCTTTTGGGATATTTCCCGAAGCTTGAATTTCTCATTTGAAGTTGTCGGTGCCGGAGTTGGGACATCTGGTCTTTTCGAGTTGAGAAATGGTTTGCCAGATAGAAAGTCTTGTTTACTGATGACTGCATCAATTTCAACATCTTTTCCACCAATGTTCAATGTATCGCCTGGCAACAAAGGATCCTTGTGGGCCGTCCTGCCCATTTCTCGCCCGGATATGTCTTGAAGATGCGCATATCCATTCCGAAGCGCAAGTACACCATCACCATCCCACGTCTTATGCTTTTTCATAGTGAATTTCCGCCTGGAATAATCTTCAGCCAATATTCAAAAATGGGAATTTATGATTAGATTGTTTACCATAGTACAAGAAAATAGCCCTCACCCCAAGAGTCTTGTGGGGTCTCTGTGCTAGTCTGAGGAGGTACAACATGGGGTTTCATGCTCAATAGTGGCTTCCTTGGGGCACTGATGATAGAGGAAGTGTGTGGTCTCTTTGGAGGTGGTGGCTCATCGTCCGTCACGACATGAATCAAGCGCCTGCGTTTTGGTGGCAATGCCTTGGTTGCATGCTCGTCATAATCACTGTCCCCAATCACTTCTATTGGTGTATCAGGTGGCTTAGGGGATGACTTGAGTAATGGCGATTTGAATGCCGGAGGTTTGAATGGCTTCCACATTGTATTTGGTGAAAGGATTTGTATTGCTGTGCGGTGAATCTACAATCAGAAGTCATGTCGCGTCACGGTTGACGTGTAGTGGAGTGAACGTAAATGTCGGATTGGATTCAATTAACACGAAGTCATGTGACACAGGCACAGGCATGTCCGTGGCACATCAAATGATGCCTGTAAATTCTGGCGTATAACTGATCGGCATCATCCTCTTCTCATTCTCTCCTCATTCTTTCATTCTGAGACACTTCAAGTTGTGAGCATGAGCATGAGCATGAGCATGAGCGTGAGCGTGAGACTGAGACTGAGACTGAGACCTGACTTGACCCCATAGTGTCAGTGATGCAGCAGCGGAGTGGTGGAGTCTCCATACCCATACTCATACTCACGATATCGTCTTAGTCGTCAGGCTTTATTACATATGGATATGGATATGGATATGGATGTTGATGTGGATATGTACCTGTGTACAGCTGCCAGCTAATATGTAGGCAAGTATTAGCCAAAGGTCAAAGGCCCGGTGCCCAAAGGTGGAGGTGAGTTGATCACCTCACGGGAGATCCTAATACGGAGTATTGTACCTGACCTGGTCGTTATCCACATTCTACTGTTTATTCGTTTATTCGTTTATTCGTTTATTCTTTTTCTTTTTCTTTTTCTTTATTATTTGCTTATTTCTCATCATTAATCCACCCCATCGTTGACTGTGTTGTAGCTTTCAAGACCTGTCTACGCCTCACTTGAACTGAACGAACTGTCTACCATCAACAACAAAGGAGCTGCGGAGTCGAAAAGAAGCATTGCAGGTGGTGAGAATGGTGAGAGTGGTCATCTCTAAAAGGCAAAAGGTGAAAGGATGTCTCGTCAGACAGTTCATCACTTCATACCTAGACATACGTACTTGTACATACATATGTACATACATACATAGCTCCGCCACTGTGAATCCTTGCAGCCGTGAAGGGAAAACTTCCCACAGCAAGTGATCTGTCGACTTCTCATGATCTTCTCTCTTCTCTCTTCCAACCGGAACACAAAAGGGCTCCATGCATATCCCTCTCTCTCTTCTCCGTTGCCAGAATTCACCAATTACCACTTAATCTCACACAAACCCCCCTCCAATCATCCATCCCATCCGTACCGACTTGACCCAACCACATTCAACATACCTCAATACATACACCAAAGCGGCGGCAAGAATCACGAAACAAAGATAATACGACCTACCTACCTACCTACCGACCTAGCCTTCTCCCCGATTACTTGCATTGACTGCTTGCTTTAGCAGATCATTCCAGTTACAGCCGCCTGCCCCACAAGCTTTACCTTACCTTACCTTACCTTATCTTACCTTACCTTACCTCCCCTTCCCTTCTCTTCCCTTCCCTTTCTTATCATCCTTAACGCTCGAGGTCTCAGCCCAAGCTTCCTCATGCCTCTCGGATTCCATACCAACAAGAACGCAAGTCGATCGTCACATTGTTTGGTTGACCCGAAAGTCCAAGCCCAAGCCCGCTTCGAAGACTCAGCCTCAGCCTCGCCGAACTCATCTCTCCAGAGCACTCCCGTCGACGGCACCTTTCCTCAGGAAGCCCACGCTCGCACAAACACCTACTCACCCAAGGCTTATGATAACAGACTCTCCATCGCATCCGCCGACCTGTCACCTCACGCAACTCCAGGGACACCCCGTTTCCCCACTTCGCCTACCTATCTGGATGACGGACGACCAAGTGTCTCCAGGGACGTAGACAACAACAGCCAAAAGGAACTTTTCGAGGCAATTGAACAAACCAAGCCCCGCATCTCACCGTTAAAGAAGAAATCAACCATCTTCGATCGCATATCCTCCAAAGTGAAGGAGGTCAAGAGTGCACACGGAGACCAGCATTCTAGCTCTCACGGTGGTATCGCTAGCATCGGGGGTATAGGACGAAGAATATCAAAGAGAACCAACAAAGACTCGAGGGACTCCGGACGATCTTTACACCAGCGACCCTCATTCGAAACAACGTACGAGGTGGACGAAGAAGAACGACCATCACATTGGCGATCCCGTAAAGCCTCAACTCATTCGTCTCCAGGTCGAATTCGTCCAGACGACAGCGAATTCGATCCATATTTGATAAGAGAAGGACCACAATCATACCGTAACGGTTCAACTCAACAACCAATGAAACAAGAACAACAACCACCCATACCAAAACAGCCACAGCAGCAGCAGCAACAGCAACAGCAACAGCAACAGCCGATTGTTCAAGGACAGCAAGCTGCGATTGCCCACGGAAAAGCCTTTAGTGAGGATTCACGAATCCCACAGCAGCAATCTCATTTCCAACCACCAAAAAACCAATCCGAAGGAGAGTTGAGAAAACCGAACGACGTAGCAGAATTACCACAATTGCACGGTGTACAACTTCCACCAGGTTCAGCTGTTACCACCGACACTCAATACTCTCAGCCAATCAAACCACAGGCGATACAGCCCCCACAAGCCAAGAACGGTGAGTTTGAAGCGATGCAACGACCTGAAATTCATCGACCCGAGCCTCAACGTCCTGGAATATCATCGCGAGGACCATCTTATCAGGGATCAATAAACTCAGGCATAATGCCTTATCCGAACCCCATACAGCCCCGACGGCCAGTGGAGAATAAGACAGAGCAGCAAGGAGAATCACGGGAGTCTCCACAATATACACAGAAACATCCTGGCACTTCAACATCATCGGTAGGCCCAGTACCCCCTTCGACATCATCTTCGCAGGGTTCAAGTTCTACAACGCGGGGTCCTCTACACCAGCCGCAACTATCAAAAGGAGTCGAGCAAGGAAGAGATGAACAACCACCGCCACCGCCACCTGCACCTGCACCTGCACCTGCACCTGCGCCAGCCGAACGTGAATTGTCTGAGCTGTACAAGGAACTTTGTAGGTAGCATCTGTGCTTTGAGAAACTATCCAAATCCACCACTGACCGATCCAGTACAAAAATACAAGAAAGTTAAGAGTCTTTATTTCGAAAAAACAGCACAAGTCGAAGCCCTTCAAAACACCATCGCAAACCAACGTCTTTCTGTTTCCCGTACCTCTCTTGATGATAACGAGTATACCTCTCGCTTCAACCGTCTCGATGGGGCAGTGAAGGAGCTAGCTTTCAGCATTCGCAAAAACTGGCGTAGTATTCCTCCATTGCTCATCCCCTTTGTCAACCAAGATGCCGCAAAAGTAGGCACCAAGGAGATGACAGCCGTAGGAAGAGCGTACATTACGCACTTTTTAGCCAGCGAGATCTTCCACGCCACCTTCCACCCCGGTCTTGAGCCCGAACTTAGTAGTTCCCTAAAGAACGTTGAAGATTCCCTTCGAAACGCCATCCCACCAAACTGCACGAAGGAGGAAGAGGAAACTCACATCAGCAAGATAATCCAATGGCGACTGACGACACTCGAGGGGCTCTCGGGTCATCTGTCCTCCGCCGAGTCGCGCGAGCACGTCGCGCACTTCACGCAGATCTGCGCCACGCGTCTGACGGCCTCCCTGCTGCAGTACCTGTCCGAGCCCGACGGCACAATCGAAAGCTCCGCCACCATGATCGTCGAGCTGGCCATCTCCATAGCCATCAATCTCCCGCTCGAGTCGCGCGACATCCTCATCTCCTACCCCATGCCCGCCGATCCCATCACGACCAACCACAAGATCGAGCCCCCCCTGCCGCCCCTCGAAAACCCCGGCGTCGCCCCTCCCCCGGATACCAACGTCCACGCTCACGCCCATGCCCATGCCCACGCCCCTGCTCACGGCCACAACCATAGCCCCGAGCGCTCGGCGCATTCGGCGCATTCGGCACCCGAGCGCGCGGATTCCAGCGTTAGTATCATGAGTGGGAAGGAGACGAGGAAGGAGAAGACGCGCAGTGGCGTGTTTGCCGGGCTCATGGGCGCGAAGAAGGGGAGCGCGAGCGAGGAGAGACCCGTTGCGCCCGGGGTTGTCAAGGAGATACTGGCGCGCGGCGAGGGCGAGAAGAGGGTGCGGTATGCGGCCTTCCTGGGCGTTGAGGTGCGCGGGCGGAGCGTGCTTTTCAAGGCACCTGTTTGGACGATTGCGTGAGAGGGTAGGGGGTTGGATAGGGGCCGGGGGGGTTATGTCAATGTGGGAGTCTGTACATGGTCTCCATGCGTTACGAAAGTCTGCGATGCGGGTGTGTCGTTGCTGTTACTGTTACTGTTACTGTTGTATTTGGAGTGTGATGAAAAACGAGTCGATGGGCTCTTGATGTGTTTGGTATTCGGTGTTTGGTTCATTGGTGTATATTCTATCATCTAGCATCCCATCTTCAGCCATAGAGCGAGCACCAGCAACTCAGCAATGAATGATATCCGACCCGTGGGGCGGGGGGGGGGGGGGGGGGGGGGGGGGGGGGGGGGGGGGGGGGGGGGGGGGGGGGGGGGGGGGGGGGGGGG
>JAGKQE010000040.1:60208-87368 GCA_022609375.1 Xenosphaeropsis pyriputrescens
TTGGTGTTTTTTTTTATTATTTTTTATTCAATTTTAACCAATTTTTTGTTCCCCATAAAATTATAAATTTTTTTTTTCCGCCCCTTAACCCCCCCCCCCCCCCCCCCCCCCGCCCCTACAAAAAAAAAAAGAAGAAAAAGAAGCTGTAGGAGAAGAAAACGTAACCCCCCCCCACTCCCCTATGCATTCATCATGAAGAAGAAATCCCCGTGAAAATGCCCACTCCGCTAAAAAAAAAAAAAAAACGCCCCTGCTCAAACTCCATGCAATTCATCAATCAAGCCTTTCATGCCTTCTTCCTTTCCTATACCCCGCTCCACCTCACTCAAGCCCCCGGCGTCCAAACCAACTCGACGAGCGAGTCGTACTCGGGCAACTCCTCCCCGGGCCCAATCCACCTCTCGTCCTCCCTACGCTTCCAATAAACCTGGCGCACGACGCCGTCAGCCTCACGCGACGCACCGACGAGCTCCCACGCGCGCTTGGCGCCCGTCTTGCTGAGGCTCTCGCGCAGCGGGCCGAGGGTGTAGGTGAGGCCGCGGTGCTCGCCGAAGGTGTCCTCGACGGCGGCGGGGTCGAAGTCGATGCCGCGCGGGTAGCGGGCGACGGAGAAGCCGTTGGAGAGGATGTGGGCGTCGGCGAACTGGAAGCGCTGGAAGACGCAGTCGAGGCCGCACGCGTGTGCCACGGCGTGCGTGGCCGCCGGCTCGATGTGGTGCCACGAGCGGTAGTGGTGGATGGACAGCGGCTGGAGCCCGGCTTCGTAGAAGCCCGATGCGTCGCCGTACGTGTCCAGTTGGTGCAGGTCGCGTAGGTATGTCAGCGCTACCTTCGTGTGCGTGTGGATGCATTGGTAGAGCTTCGTGTCGCCCTCGTCCCAGTCCCGGAACTCGTCGAGGCATTGTGGTGTCAGGCGCGTGAGCTCGGCGGCTAGGGGCGCTGTGAAGGTCACTGAGGCGCCGCCGTAGGCCATTGCGCGGTCGCGGTCTTCGACCCAGTCGGTTCGCTCCGTCATGGCGCCGAAGTAGTAGGGCTTCGAGGGGTTGTAGCGGCTGAGGGTCGTGACCAGCTGGTTCATGGAGGGGAAGAAGGTGTCGTCGTCGATGACGGTGAAGAAGGAGCGCTGCGGGCGCGAGGCGTGGTTGTAGAGGATGGACACCAGATTGAAGTATCGGTCGGCCATCTGCTCCATGTCCTGGCTCATGACAGTCGCGTCGATTCCGAAGCCCTTCAGCTTGCCCTCGGCATTCTCGATCTCATCAGCTGTCGCGTTGTACAGTGTGAGGATGAGCCCGGCTCCATTCGACGTCCCGTTTCCGTCCGTCAACCACTGCGCCCAGTCCTCAACGAGATTCAACTCCTCGTTGACAAAGCGGGAATATATGGTCGAGACGGCAAACAGCATGGACGAGGCATTGACAGCGTCCGGCTTTGGCGACAAGGTCACGGGGAGAGTGATATGGCTGGAGCAATCCGGCAGCAATTGCGGGTGCGTGGAATTGACCAGTTGGAATTGGCCGGGGAAGAGGTCCTCATCGATCTCGGTGATGGATTTCCTCTCTGTGGCCGAAGCCTGGAAAGTGATGTGTCGCGAGGCATATTCGAAATGGTCCGAAATGTTGTATTCGTTGCGTAGTTTTGTTATATAATCCGGGTTGGCGGTGCAACGCTGCTTGGTGGTGACGGAGAGTGGGAGGCCCGGTACCGCGTAACCATTCTTTCGTGAAGTAAGGAGAGCAGCCAGAATGAGGATTGAGCCAACGGCGATGGCATATCTCGAACATTTGGTGTTGAACAGCATTTTCTCTCTCGAGTCTTTTCCTTTTGTCCCTTTTTGGGGGGATTTCTTCTTCGTCCTTCGCCCCTCTTATGAATATTCCTTGATCCTCCTTGTCCTTTCTTTTCTTTTCTTATAAACACTGAAGCAGAATTGTCGATGGTCGGTGATATCTCGCGCAGGCGCAGCTCGTAAGATGATGATGAGCAACAAAAAGGTAAACGACCGTGAGGGTTCTACTCTGTAAGTAAAGTAGGAGAGGGACGTCCGGGAGGGGTATTTGAAGTTGCAGAAGCAGAAGCAGGACAAAGAATAGGAATAGGAATAGGAATAGGAATAGGAACAGAAATAAAGAAAAGTTGAAAATCCGGCTTGGAGAGGATTTTCAAGTATTCGATTCTCCTCTCGAGTAAGTAGTGTAGGTGTAGGTGTAGTAGTAGATTGTACAAGTATCCAAAGTAATAGAGCAAGTGGTACTGTAATGTGCGATTCATGCTGGCGCGTGTACATCACTACTGCCTTTACGTCTAGATCGTGCTTGGGTTCTCTGCTAATCTTCTTGGGGCCGCACGAGGGGCTGGCAATGAGTGCATGAACATGAACATGAACATGAGCATGGAATTGCTACAGTATGACGGCAGATTTGTCTTGGGACGCGGATGAGCGACATGCTTTGTTTTAGTCTTTAGTCTTCGTCTTCGTCTTTGTCTTCGTCTTCGTCTGTCGACGCCGCATTAGGAGTGACAAGTCAAGTCCAAGTCCAAATCCAAATCCAACAGTGTGGCTATCCATACCGGATGGGATATAAGTCATACGCAGTGGGTATTGAGTAATAGATGACTAGGTGATAGTTACATCACATAATAGTCTAGTCGACTGTTCATGTCTATGTACATACTCTGTGTATATATATATATATATACATATTATTATATACATAGATAAAGTGCAATTAACATAGGGCGAGCAAGAGTAATCAACGGGTTGAATAGATTAGAGTGGCAGAGTAATCAACATGTTCTGTTCAATTCACAATCCAAAATCAAAGTCAAAGTCTATTTAGATGAAGATGAAGATGAAGTTAAAGATGAAGATGGGAATGGAAATGAATTTCTTCACATCCCACAGAATCCCATTGAATCCTTGTTCTTACCATGTCACTGTACCACCGCAGGTGCCCTACCCTGCCCTCCCCTCATCTCACGATCGATTCCATTTGCAGTACTTGTACTACTGATACCGGTATTGTATTCAAATCTTGATATAACTGGGGCGTAAGGATAACGACTGACGACCAAGCAGGATTACCGCATCGTAGTGGGTCCTCTCTATTTTGGAGAAACAAGATTGAGAGTGAGAGTGAGAGAAGCAAGAATCGAAACAATAACAGCAACAGTTGAGTTGATGGGGATTGTGTGGGTGGAGATTTAAAAGATAAAGAGTGGACTTTGGAGTTTGGAGTTTGAATGGATGATGGATTTGATTTGATTGAATTTAATTCGATTTGACTTGACTTGACTTGACTTGATCGAATCTTCAAACATGGCTTTATATAATTTCACCGTTGTTGCTTGCCTCCTTGGATGAATCCTATGAGCATCCTTTGAGTTACAGAATATCAACAAGTTATATTATATTGTTATAGTTACTACATACATACATACTTGTGAGTACAAAGAAGATGGAAATAGAAAGCGATCATACTCACAATGCTGTAACAAGATCATCAGATCTACAGATACCCATGTACAACTGTTTAGCATATGGCTCAGCTTCGACTGTACAGTACAGATAAAGAGTAATACACATCACAGATCAATATGGAATCTTTCAATTCAATTCAATCTATATCATTGTCTTTGTTCTAATCATTCTATTCTAATCAAAGAGTTCAAGAGTTCAATAGTTTAAGAGCTCAAGAGTTCAAGAACTACATAGTAAGAAATTGCCTTACTTCACTCGTCACCACAAAAGTCAAACACCCGCAACACAACAGCTACATCCAAAACACCAATCCATTCATCTCCATCTCCAAACATCAATTCTCAATTCTCAATTCACCTAGACTAATCTCAATACCTACTTACCATTACCATACAGTACAATCCAAGTATATACCTCCAATCCTCTATCCCCATCCCCGTCCCCATCCCCATCCCCATCCCCATCTTCAACCTCAACCTCAACTCGCACAAGTACAGCCGCAATCTCACTCACCCTGCACCACCAAACAGGGATCCACGATAGCATGACGAGTCTCTCCTCTCATGATCCTCTCACTCAACCGAAGAGTTGCAGGGTCCATACCCAATTACTACAGTGCAGTAAGTAAGTAACCACAATTACATACCTATGCGACGACCGAACCAAACGCAAATCAAAGGCGGATTTAACGCGAGTTGTTAGGTGCGTCTGTACATAGTAGTGCAAAGAACCTATGCACTATCACTCAGTCCACTGAGATGCCTTGGAGTCCGACATTGATGGGATCGTTCTCGCCGGGCTTGGGATTAGGCTTGGCTTCGACTTGGACTTGACTTGGGATGGAGGGGTGTAGCTTTGGCACGGACGGCGTTTGTTTGTTTGGCGGGATGGGAGATTGGGGGATGGGAAAGGGAAATGGGGATTGGGGTTGAGGATGAGGATGAGGATTGAGGGGTGGGAGGATATATGGCGCTTTTGTTATTATGTTGTATAAGAAGGTATGGAGTAATAGTTGGTGCTGTTGTTCTGCAAGATGAGAGATGAGGGATAAGATGAGATGAGATGAGACTGGTGATGGTGAGGGTGATGGTGGGATGTGAATGGGTAGGTATTTTGCTGTCTGAGCCGAGGTTTATGGGGTAATGTTGTAATTGTTTGAGATATGGATTTGTTTGTTTATTTATTTACTTTAATGTTTAAATATTCGGATATCAAGATACATCAGAGTAGAATAACAAGCAAGAGATATCAATAAACACCATTTTCATCTCTTCTCCCCATCACTCAACCCACCACCTCACAACATTCGCAAAAAGTACACCGACCGATTCCCCTCCCAATCCCGAATCCCACCCTCCAGCCTCACAAAACGCCACACGGCCATAGACAAAGAGGCGTCGCAAAGCCGCGCGTGCGTGATGCGGCACGGCTGGGGCGGACGAGCGTGGTTGGCAACACCGACGACCCAACGTCGTAGCGATGTGACCCCGGGATCCACCGATCTATGTACTATGTAAGTAAGTAATATGTACAGATTTTGTAGGGGGGGAGGGTGATGATGCGATGGGAGAGGAAGATGGGAGAGGAAGATGGGAGAGGGATAAGTACAAAAATGTGTAGGTTGTAGAATACTACGCCGAGGTGGAGGATGTGTGTAGTGGGGGTTAGTTATAAGTGGGCTTGGATGGAGGGAGGAAGAAAAGGATAGATGGTGGAGAAAAGAAGATGCTGCGATAACATCATATCATATCATGGGCACACCAGAGGAGTTGACGAGGAGAAGGATCTGTCTCCGTCAGGAGTCTTCTACGAGCCGATGACTTCGATGGGATTGACATGGACCTCGGTAGCGACTCGGCAGAGAGGTCCGATATGTATTTGGGAGTCCATACCCGTGGCACAAGTGAGGTGCTCGACTCCCAAGATGTCTCGGTGAGGTGTCAGCGACGTGGATAGGAGTGTCCGTGTGTACTTCCTACATACCTACCCAGCTACGAGAACAACAGGTCAGGTCAGGCAAGAAGTCAGATACAGCTAATTCCGATTCCGATTCCGATTCCGATTTCGATTTCGATAACGACAGCGACATCATGTCTAATACACAAGCAGCAGCAGCAGCAGCAGCAGCAGAAGTATATGAGCAATTGCAGTGCAGAAACAAATTTTGATTCCGCGAGAAGATAGCTACCTATACACAACGCACATCGACAATGGTATTCATAACGCGAGTCCCGACTAAATCAAAAGCTAAACCAGAAAGTGTGTGTCCAAAAGAGGACAGATAGCCATGAACATGAAGCATGAAGCATGATAAGACGGCAACAACAACAATAACCGAATGAAGAAGAAAACAAGAAAAGGATCAGGATATATATATCATACACAAGCATGCAAACATAACCCACCACCCCATAGATTCAAGAACAAAAGAAACAAAAGTCATGACGCCATTCCAATGCACCAAATCCCCTCCCCCTACCCCCTTTCCCCCACCAAATCTATGAATTTCCACAAGGAGACCAATAATCCCATTTCCACCATCCCACATCTCCCTCCACAACGGCAAAGGAAAGCATGAAGTCCGAAAGAAAGAAGAAGAGAAGAGGAAGAAGAAGAAGAGGAAGAAGAAGAAGAAGAAGAAGAAGAAGAAGAAGAAGAAGAGCTCTACAGTCTATAGCCCGGACCACCCGCAAGCATACTATTCCAATCCTCGTTATTGCCACCAAAGATCTCATCAAAGTTCATCTGTGTGGTCGGCGTGACACCCATGCTGATATCGACCTGCTGCGGTCCCATACCAGTGTTCAAGCTGGGGGTATCCATGTTGCTCATATTGACATCCGGCTGTCCCTGAGTCAGATACGGAGGGAGAGGCCCGAAGAGTTGACCTTCGAGGTTATCGTAGGGTCCGGCGTTGCCGTTGGACATGTACATGTTCGGCGGCGACATGAATGCGTTCTGGTTCTTTTGGTCTTGCTGGATATTTTCGAATTCCATCATCGGTTGGTTGGGATATGCGAATGGGTCGTTGGAGGGGAACATCATTCGAGTCAGGTCGGGTAGATTGCCGTTCACTTCAGTGGTGAAAGGTTGTTGAAGAGGCGCGTATGACATGCTACTGTTCGATGCCGATGAGTCTGGTGTATTTGCGTTGGTAATGTTCGGAGATACCAGATGATCGCGGTATGCTCCCGAAAGGTGCTGCTGTGGCTGAAAGTGGTTGGCCTCGAAGGATCCCGATGATCGATGAGAATGGATGTTGCTGTTGCTGTTGTTGTTTACTATGGGGAAAGTGCTAGCACGCTGACTAGCACTCAATGGGCTTGGTTGCTGCTGGTTCACATCCGGCGAGCTGCGAATTCCACGGGAGATCATTGGAGCGTTTGAAGGTGCTGAACGCTTCTTCTTTAAAGTCATGTTAGGTGTGTTTACTTCCGAACGGCCCTGCTTCAGTCTTTCAGGAAGTTTCTCAAAGAGTCCCTGTAGAACGTTAGAATCAAAGTAAGAGCGAGGGAAATAGTTAAACATACTCCAAGTGAGGTCGTGCAGCGATCAGCTGCCATGCTCCTTTTAGCAAGGCCTGCGAGAGCCTCCCTGCCAGCAAAGGCGTCCGCTAAGATCTCTTGAGATCCAGGCTTGTCTGGGTTCTCGAGCACAAAGAACACCAATGACAAAATTGCAAAGAAGGTCGTATACATGGTAAACCAATAGGCGCCGATAAGTAAACCTCGTCGTTTCATCTCAGCCGTAATGTGGACAATATTTCGAGCGACGCTAACACATGCGGCGGCACATGCGTAGGACCTGTCATCTACAGTCTTGCCGGCGTAGGATTTTGGTGATACATAATGTAAAAATGGACGATAGAGCATCATCTGAACATGTGCATAACCGAGACGGAGAAGTTGTTGTACCCTATAGGAAAGTCAATAATGAATATAAGATTGAACAGTAGTATAACTTACCGAACAGTTTCCGGAGGTGCGTCACCACCGGGTCTCAACGCCATCGGTAATTTATCCAGCCAATCCTGAAGGTCACCCTCAATTTCTTTAATCTTTACATGGCTAATATTGTAAGAAGCCGAACCACTAGCGTTTCCCGTCACACACGATTCCAAGCCTTTGATAGGATATATGTACTTGATAACCTTGGCTAAAATGGTCATCAACCTCGTGTGGGCGTTGCTCGCGGCATATAATGAGATTCGGCCTTCCGGCATAGGTAAAATTCCGGCCGCTGTGATGAATTCATCATCTACCTCGATGGGAAGCTCTTGATCAACGTCCTCCTCGTTAAGCATTTTCGGGAAACCCAACAGCGCAGCCACGTAAGTGTCCATCTTGCGAATAACCCAGAAGACACGACGTCTAGTTTCCCGTTCGATTGGGTTGAAATGGGTAGATAGATTTCGATGGAGCCCCATTCGAACAGCTGATCGCAAGGCTACACCAATAAAAGAATAGCATGTACTCAGATTCGCAGAAGATTGCAAAAACATAATCATGAAGATAATGGCTTGCAAGGAGACAACGTCTCTACAATCGGTAATATCCATCATTGACCTAGAGGCCCTGAAGTATTTGACCCTATGCAAATGAGTATAGCCCAACAAAATATGAACATGAGACTAGACTTACCCTTGATCAATGCCAGTCTTATAATTAAGGTTTTCTGAATCAGTCGGATCACCAGGAGCAAACATACATCCTAGTGATAGAACGGAATATAACAGAGGAAGGAATCGATGTTCCTCGTCTCCATAAGTCTCAGCCGGAGTATCATAGACTTTGTCGAACATCACGTCGAACGTGGGCTGGTGTACGAATCGTATAAGAGCGCAAGCACACTGTAAGGCGTTGTTGCACAAGATCCGAGCCGTTTCTTTGCTTGGAAGATCCAGAGTATTGGGAAGGCCTGCGTCCATGGGCGATTCGATGGGCGAATCAAATACTGCCGTGCCAGAGACATTTTTCGAGAGTTTCGGGTAGGGTATGCCATTTCCTTCTCCTAAAAGACCTCCAAACTGCTCCTTCATACGCTTCAGAAATACGGCGCCAGAGGAGCCACCATGGAAATCCCAGTGACCTCGATCGTCCAAATCGAGCTGTCCCGTAGTTTGGATCATAGATTGAATTTGTGCCTCTTTTCTTACATCCTGTCCGGGCAGATGTTTCGGAGTCAGCTCCGGTGTGGATGTGGAAGCTGGTGAATGTGCTTGCAATTTAGCCAGGGAATCGAAATTTGGGTCATTCAAGTCAATATTTGGTATGACTGTTCGGAGAAGTGCTTCGGCACGTTGCAGGCGGTTTTCTAAGGCCTCGATGTAATGTGGCGCGGGGTTCCTCCGTCGATTCGATGGTTGATCGTAGGTGCAATCTTTTCGTCGTTAGCACTGGAACACAAAATGATGGTGAGGATATGTGAGGATATTTAAGTCAAATGAAGATGTAATATACCATAGCTGTATACTGTGCAGTGCGTGCATGGTTGCTTCCCATCACACTTGATCTTCTTGCGTCGACATTCATCGCAAGCCCTTGTCACACGTCTACGCTTCTGCATGGGCACTGGTGGCCGAGGCTGCTGCGGTTGCTGTTGCTGAGATGATGATGATGAGGCCGCATTGTCTTCAGGGGAGGGATCGTTGGTATCGTGGGACTGCCATTGGGATGATGTATGGGTTGAGTCATCTTCGACGTCGAGGGACTCTGGTGAAGATTGGCCAGGACTTGTAGAGCTGACCATGGGGATTCCGCTTTGAGGGAACATTCTTGGGAGTGCTGTGTATTTTTTTCTTCTCCTTCTTCTTCTTCTTCTTCTTCTTCTTCTTCTTCTTCTGCGGATGGACGTGATCGCAATGGAGTGGAAAGGCCGGTGGGCGGTGGAAGATCTTACTTTGGGAGCATTATCTTATGGTATGGTATGGTATAGTAATCAAGACAAGACAAGAAGGGAGCAGGAGTCACAGGTTGTTAAGAGGAGGAGGAGGAGGAGGACGAGGAGGAGGTGAGTGGAAAATTGAGGTGGCCCGCAGCAGCGTTGGTGGGTGAATAATGACAACAATAATGTATGGAGGAAGAGTACGTAGAGTCGTAAGTATGGACAATACTTAGGTATTCCAAGGTATTCTAAGGTAAAGTAAAGTAAAGTAAAGTAGTTACTCTGAGTACCTAGGTAGAGGTAGAGGTAGAGAGTACTCGTTCATACTCGCAGCAATAGAATGCGGCGCCGGCACTTCTCGGCGCCCAATGCTGAGCTCTGATTCACTGGCGATACTCCATACAGCAGTATTTTACCTTAGCACACCTCAAGACTTTTCGTATTCATGACGTTAGACACCTTACACGTAGCACTTGCATATGAATGAAGGTCAAATGTATTATGTATATATATATATATATCTATATCATCTCTACATCTCTTCTTTTCAAAGCTATATAATGGTAGCGGGAGGTCTTCAATCTCAACTAGGCAACGTGACTTGATATCTCGTCTCGTGGAAGAAAAAGCAAGAGCGGAGTCTATGTATGATCACCAACTACATGTATGTACATCCTAACTTGCCGTGGCTGTTTGTCTATTCGTACCTGGGAGAGGAGTACTAGAATACATGTAATCTCCTTCTCTATCTTTGTCAACCCGCATCGTGTTCTTTGCTCTTTGTTCTTCTTCTTCTTCTTCTTCCTGTTCCAAGTTAGGTATGATACGAAGCGTGCAGATGGACTAGTACATACTACCTACTCTCTACCTGACCGGAGTTAATAGTCGACTATTCTCCATGATATCGGAATCCCGATCACAATGTCCTGTACCACGTACTACGTGAAGTCAGATGGGATGAAATCTCAAATAACATTTTGGCTTCTGGCAATGACAATGCTTTCTATTGGAGCATGTCGACGGAGTAAAGATGCCAATGTACGCCACATGCATGCTAGATGCTAGGTGCGGAATTGCTGCGTGCTGCAGCTGCAAAAGCCTTTGACAGGCCTCTTCACACATCACTTAAGGTACCTATGAATACACACTCAATCATGACGCGCCGACCATCACATCTCGCTCTTATGAAGCACCGTCTTGCCGGTGATACTCACTTGCAGTCACTAAGTACTTACTACTTGTATGTGTGTACATAAGTATACATGTAAGTATACATGTACCTACTCTACTCCCTACCTTATTCCTACATACTACAACTATCATACAGAAGCGCTATCATATAAATCTGCATGTCTAACTTCTTTATACTCTCTTTACTCTTCACTCTTTACTCTCTACTCTCTACTCTCTACTCTCTACTCTTTACTCTTTACTCTTTACTCTCTACTCTCTACTCCTCTGTACTCCTCTGCTTACTCCTGAATTTTCTGAATTTTCTGAATTTTCTACCACCATGAGCTTTGACATCTCTCTCCAACCACTCATCGCTTGATCCCATACTCCATACTCCATACAACACTTCACTCTCCTGCTCCTTACTCCCTACCTCCCTGTGCCAGAAGACAAAACTCCAACGCAGACATTCCGTCCAATACCTCGGTAGTTGGGCTTAACCGCGAGAGCGAGCTTCCAAGGGGTCTGGTCGGTGCTTATCGGTGCGGAAAGGCGCTCATACATATGTACATACTTCCATAGGTACTTACCTTAAGGTAGGCTATGAAGACCGTGTTGAGTTTCCCGAGTTTAACTCCACCTCTTTCTACCTAATAAGTACCTAGGGATCTATCTTTGTGCGTACTTTAGCTCTACCAGAAAAGAGCAAAATCTTTTCTTCTTCTTCTCCTTCTTCTTCTCCTTCTTCTTCTTCTTCTTCTTTAAGAGAATCATCGGTTACTACGGTCGTTTCTATTTTACTTAATTAGCTACTCATTCCCATCAATCAAATGCGTAGGGATTTCAAGTGAAGGATGATCAATAATAGCAAGCATCTTGCGCGATTTTTGACATCCACGGCTATCTCCTGTTTCTCGAAAAGTATCATACAGTAGCACAGTGCACAGTAACACAGTACCGTCCTCTACCTTGCCAGGGTGTTGATTCTAATCTGAGCCTCCTCAACCTCCATCCATGAGCTGTCCATGGGAAAGGCACAGCATCAAGCTCGGTGCGCTTTCGGAGCAGAAGACATCCCATAGCCGCTGTCAAACTGCCTGGCGCAAATCCCCTTTCTCATTTTCTCATTTTCCCGTTTTCCCATTTCCTCTTGAAGGATTTCAAAGCATAAAACAGCACTGACAACATGTCGTCCATGCATGGCTTGGAGGCACTGTCAGCAAACAAATCACCCGAATAAGGTCGTGTCCGCGGTCTCGGATTCAAACTAAGCCTTTCACGCTTCAAGCATAATGGCTAGGAAGACCTTGCCAGGTGTTGTCGTGGGTCCTTCTTCAGGAGTAGTGCGATGTGACTTGCTGCCCTCTGGTGATCGGGTTGCAAGGACATTTCCAACGATCGAATCAATGTCGACCTACGCCCTATGGATTCTGTCGCTGGTGACGCGGATGCATCACGTGCTTAACGTCTTGACATGCAGCCCTGCCGAAGAACAGAAGAATGAGATTTTATGGCCTTAGTTCCGAGGTACATAAGTATTACTTTACGTAGTACGTAGTAGAAGGATATTGCGGGACGGGACGGGTCGGGTCGGATAGACATCATCGAAGCGGCCGGATTGGGTGCCTTAGGTGGTCCGCTGTTGCCTGAGAGATGAGATCGCGATAAGGTTATTATCGGATTCACAATCCCATCACTTTCCCCGAAGTAGCTCTACATCACAAGCCACCAACATCCACGATAGACTGCCACGACGAACGAAATCAACGACCTTCTCAGTGTCTTTCTTTCTTGATACTTACAAGCTCTTTTCCCAACATTCGAGTCAGCGCACTTTGTTTTGTCGAATCGCGAGCTTGCCCCGCCCCAATATCGTCATCAAAGCTTCCATTGCTTGTCGATGCGAGGCATCTCTTGCACAGTTCAAAATGGCGAATTCATCAGCGTTGCAGGATTTCTTCAGATCACAGGCAGCATTGGGGTTGGTGGTAGTGACTGGTGGGATCTATCTGTGATGTTTCACGCCTGGCTGAGCTTACAAACGTGTAGAATTGCCCAAGTTCGAGTTGCAATCGTATATTTCATTATACAGAGGTTAGAAGGTTGATTCATCGACCACAAAAAGCTGAGATCTGACGCGTGCTTTCAAAGGTTCCACTCGATTCGAACGTCTCTATACTATTGGTGTCTCCTCCGTACCACTTTCCATCGAAGCTCTCAAACTTGCCGTTCAAGAGGCAAAAGAGGGCAACTCAGTTCATCGATATATCATCGCTCAACGTGCACTAGCAGATGTATCACCAGATGAAGCAGAAGCATCATTGGATCAGGAGTGGTTAAATGAAACACGCAAACGAGTTGAGCGTAAGACCATAAAACTTGAGACTGAATTGAAAGGCTACAAAAACAACCTCATCAAAGAGAGTATTCGTGTATGTCTTGCAGAACATCAACCACTCTTGTGCAAACTGCTAACATCACTAGATGGGCAATGAGGATCTAGGCAAACATTATCAAGATATAGGCGATTATGTGAAGGCTCAAGAGTCCTTTGTACGAATGCGAGCTGAAGTCGGTGCAAACAAACACATCGTCGATATTGGCAGGCACCTTATCAGCGTCGCCATCGAGCAGAAGAACTGGATGCTTGTCAGCTCTCAAGTACAAAAGCTACGAAGTATGCAGTTGTCATCGGATGAAGCCTTAGCTCTTCAATCATATTTGTCCATCACCTCGGGCCTGGCCTCCCTGGCAAGCGGAAATTACTACGAGTCTGCCCGGTGTTTCTTAGGTGCCACTCAGATTGGGGTGCGTAAGGACATCAATGATGTTCTCAGCACGAACGATATCGCCATCTATGGAGGACTTTGTGCACTGGCGACCATGGACCGCGCAGAGCTCCAGTCACGTGTACTTGAAAACCCAGACTTCCGTGTATACCTTGAATCTGAACCTCATCTTCGTCGTGCCGTTGGTTTCTTCGTCAACAGCAGATATTCTGCATGTCTAGCTATTCTCGAAAACTACCGAGCTGACTACGAACTCGATATGTATCTCCAACCACACGCTGCCGAGCTCTACCGCCTTATAAGAAACAAGAGTATCGTCCAATACTTCATTCCTTTCTCTTGCGTCACACTCGACAGCATGAACGAAGCATTCGCTTCTCCAGGCAAGACAATTGATTCTGAACTTGTGGACATGATTGAAAGCGGCATGTTAGATGCAAGAATCGATACGCAGAACAGAGTAAGTTTCTTATCATCCGCGGAAAAATCCCTAAGAGAACGGTTTCCATCTGACAGCTCCAGGTCCTCACTTCTCTCCCTACTCTCCCACGAGCCAATCTCCAAAACGAAATCCTCTCCACGGCAAAGGAGTACACTCAAGAAACCCGCCGCCGCATCCAGCGCATGAACATCATGGCCGCCGAACTCGATGTCCGAGGCTCGGCAAAGAATAATCAGGGCGTGCAAGACATGATGTACAGCAGTTCCACCGTGGTATAATTTGGGTGGATTCGGGGCTGTCATGTCCATAGGCCGCTTGCTTGAGCGGGATGCTCATTGAGGCTTGTGGTATTTAGAGTTCATTTGAGTATGGCGAATCGCGTGTCGGGGCATTGAGGGCGTTGCATTGATAAAAGGGCGTTTTGCTAGGGGCTTTTATAAGGTCAATGCTATTTGCTTTCATTGATTGGATATGTGCTCCTGCATTGTGCTCTAATCGGTTGTGATGCTACTCTACTCTACTCCCTAAGCTCGTAGGTATGGTAAGTATGGTAAGTGAAACATCAAGAGCTACTCAATATTGTCCAACACCTTCTAGACGCCTCACAATACGTCGTTCCTATATAAACCCTTCCTCCCGCATCTCCTCCCCCCTCCATGCTCTTCAGTCAGGTCATTCCCTCAGTGATGTATGTAGTCCAGGCACACTACAGTCAGCCGGTTGCAGTCAGCACCGCTGCGTCTTCATCGTTGTTCACATCCTCGTCACCATTCATCCCCTCCACCGACAAGATCATGACACCACACTCCCCCTCACAGCACGCAGAGGTGCCTAGCGTTCTAGTAATGTCCTTGATGCCTTACTCGTGTCTTGTCTATATATACAGCTCGTCCGCCCGTGTTCTCTTCCTTCTCCAGGCCCTTAGTAGTCATGTCATTCCCACTGCTGTGTGGTCTGCATTGTGTACTCGATGGGTTGATCGTGGGTCATCGTGCTTTCATCGTTATTTATGTTCTTGTCATCGTTATTCCATTTCATCGTCAAGAGAATATTCGTGCTTTTAGAGGATGTAGTTGCCTGGCGTATGCTGGTGTCTTTGATGCCTTACTTGTGTCTATATATGCAGCTTGTCTGTCGGTGTTTTCTTCCTTCTCTAGGCTCTTGGTAGTCATGTTGTTTCCACTGTTGTGTGGTCTGGGTTGTATAGTCGATAGGTTGATCGTGCTTTCATAGTGGCCTTCATCGCGCTTTCATAGTGGCCTTCATCCTGCTATTGTGCTCTTTATTGCCATTTATGTTCCTATTATCATCAGTCCTCTTTATTGTCGACAGAATATTTATATTTGTGGAGGATGTAGGTGCCTAGCATTTGGTGATATCCTTGATACCTTACTTGCGTTTATATATGCACAGCTTGTTTGTTAGTGTTTTCTTCTCTAACATGATAGTTATGTCATTCCCATTGTGGGGTCTAGGTTGTGTGGTCGTTGAGTTGATCGTGGGTGATCGTGTTTTTGTTGTGATTTGATTGTGCCTTCATTGTTATTTATATTCTTGTTATCGTTATTTATGTTCTTGTCAAGAGCACAGTATTTGCATATATAGGGTATATAGATTTGCCTGACATTTTGTGCAGTTCTTGATACCTTACTTGTGTATATATATAGCTTGTCTACCTATATGCTCTTTCTTCTCTAGGCTAATAGTTATGTTATTCCTATTATATAGCCTAGGTTGTGCAATTAATAGGTTGTAGGGTAGTAACTATACTTTTATTGTGCCTTTATTGTTGTTTATATTCTTGTCAATGTTTGTTCCTTTTATTGTGAAGAGATTATTGTATAGCATTCTCGATTATACTTTTATTATGCTTTAATTGTGCCCTTTATTATTATTTGTGTTCTTGTCGCTATTTGTTCCTTTCAAATGATTATTGTATAGTATCTCTAGATAAACAAACCTTCTTAACTATATTTTTGTCTTTCTCTAAGATGTCAAGTGATGTCTACCGTGGGAACATGTGTCTACAGCTTCGAGGCACCCAACGTTATTATCGCCAATCACCCCCTTATCATTATCATCATTATCATCAGTCACCCCCTCACTGTAATCATCATCGTCATCCTCCTCAGTCAAAACAAAAACCGCCATAACCTCGCTTACCAAAAAAAGCTCACTACCGAATATCACAGAGTATATAACATCGCTCCCACCAGCGTCTCATTCCTTCTCCAAAATGTGTTGTTCGTCTCACTGGATCAGTGACAGTGTGGGCACGATGCGAATTAATGGCCGTCAGTGTAACCAACAACGTCGTCATCCAAGCCCATCGTCATCCAAGCTCTTGTCATCAGATATCTCGATCGTCAAGCATCAACAACTTAAGCTCGAAATATATTCAAGTTGACAAACAAATGTGATTCCTTTCCGTGACTGATTTCCTGTCTAGACTTTGGGTCTGTTTCTCTTTAATTCCGTGGGTTTGCGGAGATGAAAGAAGACCCGTTGGAATTATTTCTTCAAATGATGCATTTATTTTCTGGAAGTATCTACTGTGCTGCTGAACACTCTACATTACAACGGCCAATAATCAGGTCTACCTAAAATGCCATTTTATTTGTTACGTCTCAAAAAATCATAAAAGTCACATAAAGGCACATATCAAATATTGATCCAAGTTATATGCAATCTATTCTTTTCTCATTACAACATATCTCATAATACTGGTATTCCCTGCCCAACCCAACGCCTAGCCCCCAGCTTTCCAAAACAGAAAGCGCTTAAATGTTCCATCACCTCCTTTGAAGACATGCCATCTACTCATAAAGATCCATATCATCCTCCCCCAACACCTCGTCAATATCATCAACGGCCATCTCCTCCTCCGAGCTCTGGTCGCTCTCATCGCCATGGTTGGGTAGCACATCAAGTCTGCCATCAACCATGACGACTCTAGCCTTCTCGCCATCCTTGACACTTCCACGGAGCATAAGGACCGCCAATCTGTTGAGCACTTCCTTCTCGATAAGTCTCGCTAATGGACGAGCACCATAGGCCGGACTGTATCCCGCAGAGCCGAGGTAGTCCTTGACCGCAGGCGAACAGTCGATGAAGACGTTGCGGCCGTTTGTGATGAGCCGCTTCTGGATCTCGTCCAAGCGGACATCGACGATCTTCCTGATCTCCATCTTGGTGAGACGGTTGAAGATGACGATGGAAGAGATACGGTTGAGGAACTCAGGCAGGAAGTAGTTGCGGAGGGCGGTATGTACCATCTCCTTGGTGGTGGGGTCGATCTTGCCATCTGGGGCGTTCTGGCGTGCGAGGTACTCGGCGCCGAGATTGGAGGTCATGACGACGATACAGTTGCTTGCATCGACAATGCGTCCTTGGCCATCGGTGATTCGGCCATCATCCATAAGCTGCAGAAGGACGGTAAGGACTTCCTTGGCAGCCTTCTCGACCTCGTCGAAGAGGAGGATGGAGAATGGGCGGCGGCGGAGGGATTCGGTGAGTTGTCCGCCTGCATCGTGACCGACATATCCTGGTGGTGCACCAATCATGCGAGACAAGGAGTGGCGTTCTTGGTATTCAGACATATCAAATCTGATCATGGCCTTTGGATCGTCGAACAGGAATTCAGCAAGTGCTTTGGTGAGCAAAGTCTTACCGGTACCTGAAGGACCACAGAACAAGAAACTTGGCGGCTGATTTGGATTGGAAAGACCAGACCTCTGAAGTCTAATGGCATTGGAGACAGAGCTGACAGCTTCCTTCTGGCCAACGACGATTTTACCCAGAACCTTCTCCATATGCAAGAGCTTGTCCTTCTCCGAAGTCTTTAATCTCGTGACCGGAATACCAGTCCAGCGGGCGACAATTTCGTTGATTTGATCTGGGCCAACAACGTCGGTGATCATGGTTCCACCAGAATCTGGGTTACCATTGGCACTGAGAGCGGCGTCGGCCTTTGCCTTCTCCTTCTCCAATAGCTTGATGTGCTCGAGTTGTTCTGGAATAGCATAGTACTGCAAATCAGCAGCCTTGCTGTCGTCTCCCATACGAGTGGCTTCGTCGTACTTGACACGAAGTTGGTCAAGCTTGACCTTGGCCTCTTGGATGTCCTTGCCACGCTTTCTCTCGCTTTCGTACTTCTCACGCAATGGTCGAAGCTCCTCCTCGACGTTTTCAGCGTCTTGCTTGGCTTGAGCAAGACGGGCAACCGAGGCATCATCCTTTTCTCGAGAAAGGGCGTGAATCTCAATCTTGAGCTGTCGCAACTTACGCTCAAGCGAATCTAGAATTTCTGGTTGTGACTCGCGAGCAACCCGGACGGCTGCAGCAGCCTCATCAATGAGATCGACAGCAGAATCTGGAAGTCTTCTTTGGGTCAGGTAGCGCGCAGCCAAGGTAGCAGATGCCACAATTGCAGCATCAGCAATGTTGACACCGTGGTGGACTTCGTAACGCTCCTTGAGACCACGAAGAATAGAGATGGTTTCTGGGATGCTGGGCTCCTTGACCATGACTTGCTGAAATCTTCGTTCGAAAGCCGCATCTTTCTCGATGTACTTTCGGTATTCGGCCAAGGTGGTAGCACCGATGCAGTGAAGCTGACCCCTTGCCAACATAGGCTTGAGCAGGTTGGCAGCATCCATACCACCATCGCCACTGGAACCAGCACCCATAAGCAGATGCATCTCATCGACGAAGAGAACAATCATCTCCTTTGATTCCTCGATCTCCTTCAAAACGCCCTTCATTCTCTCCTCGAACTCTCCACGGTACTTACTACCGGCGACCAAAGAACCAACGTCAAGGGACAAGAGCTTGCAAGCAGCAAGGTTATCTGGAACATCAGCATTGACAATTCGTTGAGCCAGACCCTCCACAACAGTGGTCTTTCCTACACCAGGCTCTCCAATCAAAACCGGGTTGTTCTTCGTTCGTCTCGACAAAATTCTAATCGTTCTTCTAATCTCCTCTTCTCTACCAATGACCGGATCAATCTTTCCTTCTCTGGCCATGGCAGTCATATCAATCGTAAACTTCTTCAAGTTCTCATTCTCCTCCTCAGCATCAGCAGTCTTGGAGTCGACTCGCTTGGTTCCGCGGATCTGCTGCACGGCATCCTGCAACAGCTTCGAATTCGGAATGTTTGAGTCTGCCAAGCATCGTTGGACAGAGGAATCTTGAGCCAATGCCGTGATCAGATGGTCCACGGCAATATAACTATCCTTCTGCGTCTTCTGCATCTCATTTGCAGATCTCAGGACCTTTGAGAACTGAGGCGACATAGAAATCTGCTCTGGCGGAGGATCCTGACTCGGTAATCTGACGAGCGCCTTCTTGAGCGCACGATCAAATAGTTGCGGGTCGCCATGAGCTCTCTCGACGACTTGGCGGAAAAGTGAGGATGAGGCGGCGCCGTGGGAGGCATTGACGGTTTGTTGCTGGTCCTTGGACTCATCCGCTGGTGGATCGAGTAATGAGACTGCGAGATGAATGGGAAGAAGTTGAGAGTGCGCATATTGTTCTGCGAGGGCCATGGCATCCTCGAGGGACTTCTTGCCCTTATCGGTGAATTGCATATTTGCAGCCATGTTTGCGGCTGGTTATGGGGAAAAAATATGAACTGGATTTGGTTTATCGTAAATCGTAATCGTTAATCGTTGCTGCAAGTATGATGTAGGTGCTCAAAGCACGAGGCTGAAGCGACTGTTTGCCAAATAACTTTTTGGATGTCTTTCGAGTAATTTGAGATTTTGTGTCGGATGAATAACTTTTTGTTTCAACTGACAGGTCGAGGCAATATATACTCGACGATATGGAGTTTCTGGTGGAGTCACGTCGAATCTGGTGATTTCTGGTAGCTGCTGGTAGGTCAAGTCCTGCTTCGAGAACAAGGCGGAAGCTACTGGGATGACGGAGAACCAACTGGAACCGCGGGAACCTCGCTGTGCTGGCACCAGATAGCGTTGACACCTGAGGTTGCACTGGCACTTATGCTATCACGTGACGCTATATAAACTCGTTAGTTAATGCCTGAAGAGAACCTCGATCCCTAAGGCCATAACCCAGGCCACAACACTCTACATACGGCAAACGCCGCCGACTTTCTCGAGATCATGAAATCGCATTGGCGCGCCTCAACCACAGGATCAAAAGCAACACAATGAGCGCCGCCACGACTGCCACGACTGCCACGACCTTCGTGAAACGCGCTCTGCGCAAGGGTCCCAAGAGCCACAAGCCGCCGCCACAGAAGAAGGTCACCTACGTGCCACCGCAACCGGGTCCAGAGCACGGCCGGGAGATCTTCATCTACAACCACCTGCAAACCAACCAAGTCGTCTACTCACTCACCAAAGTCCTACGAGTAAGGCCACTGTCCCCATCAATGCCTCCCAATGCCATCAATCCCCTCGATGCCCCCTCTCTCTTCTTACCACCCCTCAATGCCTCCTCCCCTACCAATTAGAAGATCACCACCAACTAACAACCTTCAGAACAGCCACTCCCTCCGCCAACTGCCCTTCAACGGCAAGAAGACGGTCCCATCAGCGCTGCGCAAAGACCTGTGGGCGCCGCTAGCCGCGGTGCGGTTCCCGGACACGGCGCAGAAGGCCGGGCTCCAGACGTTCCAGAAGCTGCGGGAGTTCCGCAAGCTGCACGAGACGGCGTGGGACGACGAGTTCGCGCGGGTGGAGTACACGTTTGACGACAAGGAGCGGCCGGGGGAGAAGAGGACGAAGATGCGCTTCCTCAACAAGAAGGAGCGCGGGCGCAAGCTGTGCGACCAGAAGGCCAACAGCGTGGCGGATCTGGCGGCCGCGCTGGGCATCGTGAGGCGCGACGGCTTGGTCGAGGACGAGGTCGTTGTGAGCTGGACGGATATCATCGATGCCGAGTTCGCCGAGTCGTGGCCGGAGAATGTCAGCCATTGGCATATGGAGAGGGGCGCGCGGCTCAGGAGTCCTCCTGCTGTCGAGCCGGTTGAGATGCTGGCTGAGGCCGAGGAGACTGTTCCTAAGGAGCCGGTGGTATTGTAGGTGGGATATGAAGGAATGTATGATTATTATGCATGGCGCGGGTTTATGTATCATATTGCAGACGGGACTTCAAATGTAGAGCAAAATTCCATTTGTGTCACTGACCTCTCTACGTTCCTGCAATGCAGTCTCAACCCCTTTCCAGCACCACTGAAATCTCATATACTTGTTGACCTAACCGTTTGAATACACCTTGAGACCTATCGATTCTACGGGTAACGACTCGTTTACATGTTGCCTAAAACTACTTGGTTCGACAAGACCACCGCCTCATAAACTACAGCAGAACAAAAACTAAACAAAGCAAAGCAAAGCAGGAGCCGAGCCATTTCCCTTTCCCATACCATCATCCGTGTCGTGCAAAGTCATAGCCATCAGACCTTGATGGCAAAGCTCTTCAAGTACTCGTAGTCGGGGATATTGGCATCGACAGCCTCCCTGATGATCCTGGCGCCGTCGGCCCCATACTTCTCTTCCCACTCGGCATTCTCCTCCTCGACGCTCTTCGGCTGTTTCTTCTTGGCGAGACACTGGTCAGCATTTCTTCTGCTCAGATCACCCAAAGGTCTTTGAAAGAAAGAAAAGAAGAATTTCCCTTTTCTGTCTCGTAGTTCCAATCCCGTTTCTATTCCAGAGCCATTCATAAAAGAAGAGGATGAGAAGAGAAGGATGAAAGGGCGCACAAGACGAGAAAAGGGGGAACTTACGTGGAGTCTGGGCTTGAGAGAGGTGCTCTCGATGGCATCGTTGTGGAAACCACGCCACTTCTCAAAGGCGTCCCGGGCCTGCTTGTGGTCGACCTCCGTGTCCCATTCGAGCATGTCGGGCGTGTATTCCAAGGCCACCTCCTTGCAGTACGCCTGGAGGATTTCGGCGGGCGTGTCGAGGAGATCGTCGGCGTCGACGACCGTGATGCTGACTTCCTCCCCCTGCAGGGATTCCGACTCGGGCTCACCAGCCTTTGTTGGACCAACCTGGTTCTGCTGCCTCAAGAAGTCGAAGACGCGGCGCAGCTCATCATAGCCGGCTTCCGAGGGCATGAAGTTGTAGAAACCGGTGATCTCGTCGAGGGGTGGGATCGTGCAGCGGTAGTAAGAAGGAATGCTGTTCCTTGGATGACGGATGAGGAACGTGAAGTGGAATTTCTTCAAGATCTCGGCGGGTACGACGGTTGGGTTACCTGGTTCGGCAGCCGTGTCGTAAGGATACGGTGCGTTGTGGGCACCATTGGTGACACCATTGCTGATGCCGTTGGTAGCGCCATTGACGCCGTTCGTGCCATTGACTCCGTTTGTTCCTACACCTTTCTTGATGGACTTGCCACCTAGAGAGGGTGCAATAGTGGCTTGCTTGCCGTGCGGGGGAACGAGGTAGTGTGTGATGTCCTTGATGAAGAGACGTTTGCCCTGCTATGGTGAGTTTCCAGACTCATACAAGACCTCTTCCAACTCAGACGATCAAGGTCAAAACAGGGAAAAAAAAGTTGCTCTGGGCTTGGAACTTTGGGTGTGGTTGGTGTTCCTCGTGTATTCGACTGATTTGCAATCGACAAATGATAATGATTTCGACACCGTTCAACAGCACAATTCATCTTATGACAGTGTCACCCGCAGCATGCGAAGAGGAAGAAAAAATTGAGAGTTTTGGGAGCAAAAAATGTGGATTCCATAAATGATACACAGGTCTCTGATGAGGCACATACAATGCAGCATGGCACATGTATGATCTTCCAGCAAATGGAGAACAACAAAAGGGAAAAAAAAAGTGTACGGGATATAATCGAACAGTGGGGGGATTCGAACCTCTTTATTCTCTCTCTCTATCCTCTCGAATATAGTCTTGTAGGTGCTGTTGGCAAAGCCACTTTCCTCTCTAGCCTTCTCGTCGTTCTCGTATCGTGTACTGAGTCTCTCGGGTCCAAAGTAGAATGCGTCGCCGAAGGGCTCATGTACGCAAGCAAGTGTATCACGTCGTGTCATGAAGACCTTTGAAGCACAATCAGTATATGGAATTTATGCGGACTTGAGATGTGGACAAAAGCCGGTGACTTACACGTTCAAATGCCGTCGAGCATGCACGCGGGTGCGTAGCTACAAAGATGGGTTTTCCAGCCATCTTGCTTCGTTCTTTGGAAGACGATCTATATTTCAAGCAAAGTCTTTCATGAATCAACTGTATTTTCAAGTCGAATGAAGTGGTGTTTTGTAGCGGGTAACCAGATGTGCCTATGCTCGAGAGATTGTAGTAGTAGTAGTAGTAGTAGTAGTAGTAGTAGCAGTAGTAGTTGCAACAATGGTTCTTTTTTGGAAGGAAGGTTTGGGGAACGAAGTAAGATATATACTTATTTTGAGGATCCACTGGACTGTTGAACTGTTGGACAAGTACGCAACGAGTTAAGTGGCACTATGGGCCAGCAAGGTTTGGAAGTAGAGAGTCGTATCCTTCCTAGTGGGAGAAATGAGTTGAGGTATTGGGGCACAAGAGGCACAAGAGGCACAGATTTGATTTTGAAGGTTGTTAATAGGACCAGGCTTGGTACCTGGTAGCGCACCACTCTTTTACATAGCATTTACTCTATGTTTACTATGTACGGCATATGATGTACGGGAGTAGCTGGGTGGGTAGCTTCAAGGGCTAAGGCAAGGGATGAGGTATAAGGTGTAAGATGACAATCAAGAATGCCATGCTCAAATGTTCCGGGAGAATATCATCAATGCCTGTCTTGTAGAAAAGAAGGTTAAAGGTTGAAGGTTGAAGCTTCAAGTACTACGTAGGTAGGTAGGTATTGTTGATGTATTGGTATCAACAGTTTCAGCCATCATCAGATCATCTGCAGAAGATAATAGAACACAAATGTCCATATCGACATGGATATATGTATGTATGTATGCACTTATCTGTGTATATATCTGTGTATATATGTGTATATATGTGTATATATAGAAAGCCATCAATAGCCATAGATAACCATACATGCATATGCAAGGCGAAGTTGATGCCGACATGCCACCTCTAATAATCCTGACCCTGACTCGGACTCTCACTCTCACTCTCACTCTCACACTCTCTCTCTCTTGCTCTTGCTCTTGCTCTTGCTTTCACTTCCACTTTACCCCACCATGCCCACCCTCAAGTGATTTTTTGCTTGTTTGTTTGTTTATTCCCTGTTCTTCTGCATGTCCACAGTTGACTTCAATAAAAGACATGCGGAGTTGAGGTTGCATACAAGTCAAGTATACAGAGCATGGACAGATCTGTCTTGTGCACGGTTATAATCGGTAAATGTTGGACTAGGTACTTGTACTTGTACTTGTAATTAGTACAGGAAATCTCTTCAACAGAATCTGCTGTCTGTTTCTGCATGCTCTATGTAGTACGTAGTATGTATATATAGTACGTAGTACGTATGAACTTATCTCATGGACCGTTGACTTGACTTGGCTTGACTTGACTTGATGACTTGATGCTTGAAGAAAAACGACGTCAGTAGGCATGGTGTATGTGACTAGGTCTGTTGATAGTCATGTTCATGTTCATGTTCATGTTCATGCTCATCCATGCTCGGCCGCCCCACCGTGCCCGCTTGTAAGCCTCGGATACCCACTTCCCACACTTCCAACCCATATCCGGGACATCCAGGACATGACCTTGACAACCCCTCCACTCCAGCCACGCCTCCCGACTCTACGACCGACTCCTCTTATGTAAGTACATAAATACTTGTGCTGTACATGGTACACGTGACATGGTACACGTGATATAACAGGATTATGCAGATGCAGAAGAGATGTGAATAACGAGAATACCTACAATCATAAAGGCACGTGACATGCTACGTACTGTACATACATATTATTGTGTATCTTCCAAACGAAGAACACAAGAGGAAGAATAACAATGACATAGTTAGCACTTTCGCCCTTCCTACAAAACAATAACAACTCTCGGAAAAGGTAAATAAATATCTATCCAGGTGTCTTCATCCTGCAGATAAATAAGAAGAGACCAGCCAGACAAATCATTACCCAAGGACTAGCAGAAAGGAGAATGCTCCTCTCTCTCTCACAGTCTCCGCCTCTCCTCCTCTTCTTCTTCTTCTTCTTCTTCTTCTTCTCTTTCGTCACACACTACTCCGTACTCGCTCCCCTCTCCGTCTTATGTACATTGGGCCTCTCACTCGACTCCCGGACCTAATAAATCAACCTGTCTGCTTCATCAACAGTTGACTATTACACCTGTGCCTCATCCAACATAACAATGCTTCAATTGCACCTATTATCGTGTTATCATACTGACTACCCCACGTCCAGGGGCGAAAACAAGCTGGAAATCATTCAATGTACACTGTAGATGCGTCAGACGTGCGTGCTGAGCCATTCAACATCAAGACATCAAGGGTACCATCTCACCCTCGACCAATATCTCACCAGCCTCTCAACATTGTTTCTCTTATCACGATGAAACGTCTTGCAGCTCGAAACAATATCTCCCTTGTCACGCTCTGACTCGTTGCTCCAACGTCTTTGTCATTTAACGGTGTTCCCGAGAAATTCTAATGGCTGCAGATCTGTCTTACCTGCGTAGTCATGGGCACTACCAAATATTACCGGACAACCGAACGTTTTCTCATCGCCATCTTTGAAGATATTTACATGGACAGATGGTCTGTGAAACCAGTGAGAACAGGAGTAGTATCAAGTATACGAAACAGATAAGTAATGGGATTTCATTTACGAATCAGCACGCATGGCGTTACGGAAGTTCGGTGCCAGAATGTGGCTTCGTTGTCTTTTGCCTTGTGTCTTTTGTCTGTCTCTGAGCATCAGCCTCCTATTGTTATCCGGGGACCACAACATGAGATGTGCTCGTGGAACAGCCCACGCTCTGAGACCTCTCAGATCCCCAAATCTCGTTTCCCAAAATCTTAAATGTATCCGATTGCCTTTCTCTTTGCGGCTTCGGAAGCGGCTTGAGATAAAGGCCGCAAGTCCCTCACATTCCGATGTCTTGGACATTGACTATAGTCCCTTCAATCATGGAGACAGCCACCAAGCAAACCATTCTCAAGTCCACCACCCAACCAATCTACATCCGTCCGGCCACCCTATCTGACCTCTGGACACTCGCACGCATCGATGCAACGGCTTTTGCGGACGACGAGTACTTCGCCTGGCTATGCCCTTACCGGGCCGCGCACCCGCGTGCCTTTCACCGCTTCATGTACCGGCTGCTACTCTGGCGGACGAATTTTCCAACGTGGCGGACATGGGTGGCCTACAGCATCTGCAGTGCCACGCCGTCGCCAGCTTGCGATGAGCTGCTGGGCTACATCATGGCACAGCGGCTGGGCCAGACAGACACAGCATATGCCTGGTATCAAGACACATGGATCAAGGCGCTGATCCGCCTGCTCTGCTTCGCAATCACGTCGCTCATCCACCTCTTCCGCGCAGACCCTTGCATGAGCCATGCCAGCTACCTCAAATCCACCCGCTACACTCCCCCCGAACTCTTCCCCGCAGACCTCGATCGCTTCCATGTCCAGCAGCTCAGCGTGTTGCCTGCGGCGCAGGGCCGCGGTGTGGGCTCGAAGTTGTTTGCGTTCCTTAAGGGCGTTGCGGAGCGGGAGGGCGCGGCAATTACGCTGGAGAGTAGTCATGTTGCATGCGAGTTCTATAGGAAGCGCGGGTGCGTGGATGTTGGGCGCGTGGTACTTGATCCCGATAGTGGGCTTTGGGCGCAGGCAATGGCTTGGTATCCGGGTGGTGAGGGGGCGGGCGAGGCGGCGAAGAAGGTTCGGTGGGTGGAGAACTTTGGGAGGGGATTTGGGGATGGTGAGGGCGAGGGCGTGGGTGCGGGGTAGGACATGCTAGAATATATTGTAAATGGTAGATCGTATATCATATATCCGTAATTCCAATCTCATCATTTAGTTCTCCCCTCTTGAAATCGCCTCGCATCTCACAGCTTCGCGCACTGCTCTGCTGAAGTCAGATGAGATACACGATGCATGTATCCCCATCCCACCACCCCCTTGATGCGAGGAACGGATTTCGATACGAAAAGGGGAAATACCATGCCAGGAGAGAAAGGGGCAAGTTCGGCCTCGAGTCAGGAACTTCGGGATCCATGAACGAATCTACGCAGTACAGAACTCAAAACAGTGCATCTCACAAGGCTACGGAGCATTGAACGGCGCTGATGCATCAATGGAAGACTCCAACTTCGTGCTTTGGTCCTTGTGGGGGGGGGGGGGGGGGGGGGGGGGGGGGGGGGGGGGGGGGGGGGGGGGGGGGGGGGGGGGGGGGGGGGGCGGGGGGCGGGGCGCGGGGGGGGGGGG